>CAUYSK010094618.1:0-19819 GCA_963575035.1 Avahi laniger | reverse complement strand
CGCCGCGCTGGGGACCGGCTCCGCGCGTCCGGGGCGGCTGGCGGCGCGGGCCGGCGGGCGGGGGCGGCGACGGCGAGGGGCGCGCGCGGAGGGCGCCGGGCGCAGCATGGGCGGCCCGCGGGCCTGGGCGCTGCTCTGCCTCGGGCTCCTGCTCCCGGGCGGCGGCGCCGCGTGGAGCGTCGCGGGAGCCCCGTTCTCCGGGCGCAGGTAAGGGCTCCCCCTGCCTCTGTGCCCCGCCCGCGCGGCCGGGGGTCCGGGGTCCGGGCACACGCGCACCCCGCCGCCGTGCAAGGCCGGGACGGGGAGGGCCACCCGTGCCCACCCCAGTGCCAGCGCGGGCCACCGCTATCTGGTGAAGCTCCGCGAGTGCGAGGTCCCTCAGCCCAAGCGTCCGGAGCCGGCAGCCTCCCCACTGCCTCCCCTTCAGCCCAGCGGAGACGAGGGGGAAGGGGCTCACGAGGATGAAGCCCCCCAGGACTTATGTCGCCCTGGCCCGAGGGCTCCTCCCCTTGCACGGGGGAAAGGCCCACGACCCCACCTCGCCAACTCTTTGGGGACCCCCCTCTCCCCTTTTCCCTGCTCCTGGCTTTTTTTAGTACCCGGGCTATTAATTTCCCTTGGAGGAAGGACTGGGGAGGAGTCTCACAGCCCACTGGGTCATGTCGGGGGCTCCCCCGGGACCTGGCATTTGGAACAGGGACAAGAGGAATCGCTGTGCCTTCCTGCTGCTCTCCGAGTGGCTGGGAACATTCTCTCGCTGGCCTTTATGGGTATCTCCCAGAACCTGGCACCGCGGGGCTCTTACATGCAAGCTCATCATTAATCCTTCGAGGGCTGAACGGAGCAGGGAAACAGACCCCGTTCAACAGATGAGCAGACTGAGGCCCCAGGAACGGACATCATCTTCTAGGCTCATGGGTTACTACTTGCAGAGCTGGGTTCAAATCTGGCTTTCTGGCCCTGATGACAGTGTTCGAACCTGCCCTGGCCCGTGTCCTGGCTGCAGCCCTTGCCCCCGCCAGAGTCCCCTCTCACGGGCCAGGCGCCGTTGTCCAAGGCAGACAATGTGGAGTAGCCAGGCCTCTCCCGGCCTTTTCATCCCATTCAAAGGCCTGCCCGGCCCCTGCCCCCTATGGCCTCAATTCTTAACTCTTTTCAGAAATTTTCCTTTCCCAGTGGTCAGGGGCCAGAGTGCCCCGCTGGGCTAGCAAAAGCAGGTGACTTGGGCTGGGCTGAGCATGGAGGTGGCTGAGGCATCACGGCCAGATGAGCAGTTGTCTGAGACAGGGAGGGACACGTGGCAGATGTCACAGCCACCACCTACTGTGTGCTGACGACGGCCTCCAGAATCTTCCCAACTGCCACTGGAGGCTTTTTATGATCTTTGTTTCATAGAGGAGGAAGCTGAGGCTCAGAGGGGGGGTATGACCTGCCTGGAGCATGCATGTGAGCCCCAGGACCCCAGATGCTAAGATGACAGAGGCTTTGAACTCAGAATTCTCAGTGTCGGGCTCAGGATGATGGTCAGAGAGCTTAAGGCCATGAATCCCCTCCAGCCAGTCCAGGGCAGGGCCCCCCAGCCTGGGCTCCTCACCCCTCAGGGTTTCCTGGGTGGGAGCAGGATGGCAGCTATGGGCAGGTATCTGGTGATCACTGGGGACTGTCACCCCATCTGTTCACAACTGGCTGTCACAGTAGCCTGAGTGTCACAAAAGCCCTGTGGGCAATACTATTGCTCCCATTTTACAGATAAGGAGACTGAGTCCTAGAGGGGAAAAGTGGCCCCTCAATCCAGACCAGTTTCCAAATCCAGGGTCTTTCTCTCCCAGCAACCCTACTGGAGGAGGGAGAGGAATCGTCAGCTTAGGGCCTGGGAAACGTTTGCGGGTCATGGTTAGGAGTTAGGGGCTCTGGCCTCAGACAGAACGAGGTTTTATTTCTGGCTCCGTCACCCACTCGATGTGTGATCTCAGGCAGGTCACTTCTCAGTTTCCTGTTTCCCTCTTTCCTTCGCTTATCCCTGCTCGGGGCCTGTTCTGAGGGTGGACAGTCCCCCCTGGGAAGGACCAGCACAGGACCTCGCGGACAGTGGTCCTGCTTTCACCAGCGTTAAGTGGGTAGGAGCCTGGGGCCAGAGTCTGGTCCTCAGCTGCCAGGACCCCCGCTTGTGGCCTTGTCCCAGCGTTGGAGACAGCATGGGGACGTCATGCTCTGTCAGCCCTCCCTCCACCCCCAGCCCGGGGCTCCAGTCGCCCTTGGCAGTCGAGGGACCAGAGGCAGAAAAGAGGCTTTGTCCTGGGGAGGGGGTGGCCTGGGAAGGCATCCAAGGGGCCGCCCCCAGCCCCAGGAATGTGGTAAGACTTTGAGACCCCCGGAACCGGGGTCCCCAGGGGCTAGGCAGAGCTGCCTCGGCTGGCCCCTGCCCCTGCCAGCCCCTCATGCCCTGCTGGGGCTGCTTCCTGCCCCGCCGAGGTCCCGCCCAGCTTGAAGCCACTTCCTTTAACTGCTCATCTCAGCGCAGCAGCTCTAGGGTTCAAGCCATGGCGAGCGTCCTGGCGCAGGCCACTAACCCCTGTAGCACTGGCTTCCTTTGGGAAAATCCCAGGATCAGGGCGGTGGAGAGCTCTGAAATGCGTGGTTTCTCCCCAGCCGCTCTCCACGGGGCTCGAATCCCAGCTCTGTGCACTCTGGGCAGGTGCTGTCTCTTGAAGCCTCGGTTTCCCCCTCTGTAAAATGCGGAGCCTGACAATCCCTATCCCAAAGTCAAGGGGAGGACCCTGTGAAGAAGATACTGTGCTGATAGCTTCCCCTGGGCCACAGCTGCCGGCTGTGGGGCCCCTGTCGGGGCTGTGGCCCCAGAGTCCAGGAACAAGAATTAACAGTAGCTGTTATCACTGTGCTAAGTGCTTCGTGGGACACCTCCCCCGCCAGAGGAGAGTCTGCTGTCCCCATTTGCAGATGGACAAAGCGAGGTCAGAGAGGGTCAGGGCCTTGTCCAAGGTCACTGATTTAGGAAGCAGCAGAGCCGGGACTGGAAGTTCACCCCCAACATGGGGTTCTGGCTCTTGTCACCCCACCCGCATCCACCCGGCTCCTTTCTCTCCTCTCCTTTTCATGACAGCCTTGGCCCCGGGCCTGCTTGGCTGCCTCCCGCAATTAGTCCCTATCACTGTTCCGGATCGCAGCCCCGGGCCCTCTGGAGACAAAGTCCCCTGGGCCCCTCGTGGCAGGAGGTGGAGTGTGGGTATAGGTGGGGGGGCCCTGGTGGGGTTGGCCGATGCCAGGCTGAGCTGGTCTGGCCTGTTTTCTCCCCTCCCAGGGGCCCGCTTCTGCTCAGTGGGCAGAAACTGCGCACCCAGGAGGGAAGTGCTGCCGCCTGAGCCCCTGCCCTCACCTTGCCCCACCGCCAGCCTCACCTGGCAGCTGATCCCTGACCACACCCCAGCGCGGGCAGCCCCTGGGCAGTGGGGATGGTACCTATCTCCTGGAACCTGCTGGCTCCTCTGCCCAGGGCCACAATCCGTTCTCAGTCATTCAGTCATTCAACAAACATCCCTGAGCATAGTCCCAGCGGCATGCATCCCCCCTGCACCTGCTCAGTAGCTCAGGACTACTATGAGTGGTTGACGGGTGCCCCCAGGAGAGGCCCAAACCCGCGTAGACCTCAAGGCCGAGACCCAAGGGGATGAATAGGAGTTTGCTGGAGCAAGGGGGAGGGGCTCTCCAGGTACAGGGATCTTCGCATGCCAAGGTCAGAGGCGGAAGGGGGGCTGCATGGGTGTGCAGGAGAGGGGAGGAGCATGAGGAACGAAGGATGGGGCCAGCAGGGCGTGCAGCCCGATGGGGAGCCATGGTGGCCACGGACCTCATGGTGGGCAGTGGCAGCGTTGGGTCTGTGCTGCAGGAAGAGCCTGCAGCCGCCTCTGGGAAGTGGATGGGGGCAGGAGGGCTGCCAGGCCAGGCTGGGGCCCTGCAGAGGCACTCAGGCTTGTGCTGGGTGCCCCGGGGCTGGGGTCCTCCAGGGGAGAGTGGGCACGGTTACTGCTGACCCCAGGTGGAGGGGACAAGGGGCTGATCTTGAACCCACCTGGCCTGAATGTCCTTTCCTGTCTAAAATGTCTGCCTAGCCGGCCACCAGCTCTATGTCTCCTAAGCAGGGGATTCAAGCAAAGTCCAGATTGTGGGAGATAAACCGGAGAGCCAGGCAGGGGCCCACATGAGGGAGATTTTAATTAAGGAAGAAGGAAAAAAAAATTGTTTTTCTCTAGCTCCCCTGGTAAAAAGGGCAGCTCGGGCAACTGTGGACAGTCACAGACCCGCCTTCCCCTGTCCCATGTAAGGTACACAGCCCTGTGTGTGCCTGGGCCTGCCTCTGCCTGTTTGTGTGCATGTAAGAGGTGTGTGTGCACATGTGCGTGCACATATGTGCATGCATGTACACAACTGAGGGCACGTGGACCTGTGCGTCCCTGTGTGGACATGTGCAGAGATCACAGCCTCAGCCTGTGTCCATGTGAGAGGGCATGTGTGTGCGTGTGCATGTGTTGGTGTGTGAGCGTGTATGCAAGTGTGGGCACATTTGCAGGGAGGAGGTTCGACTGTGATTGTGTGTCCGTGGGAGACAGCCGATGAGTGTGTGTGTGCTGGTGTGTGCATGCGTGTGCACATATGTGAGGGCACACAGCGCTGTGTCTACAGGTGTGGACTCGTGCGTGGAGGATGGTCATCTGTGTGCCTGAGTGTCCTGCTGGATTTGACTTGGCCTGTCTGTGTGCAGGAGTGTGTGCGTGTGTATCTGTGTGTTTCTGTAGATCTGTGCGTGTACACATGGACATATATGTGTCCGTGCATTGTATGCACATATGCATATGTGACTGTGTCCATGTGCATGTGTACACACCGTGAGTGCATGAGTTTGCGTGAGCATGCATCACGTGTGTGCGTTTGTGTGCATTTGCACACTGGCATAGAGGATTCACGCTGTGCCCAGGACCCCTTTCCTATATCTGGAGTTTCTCACTTTCCTCTGCCGGGTTCCTCCCTCCCTCCTTCCTTCCCTCCTTTTCTCACAGAGCTGGGGAGTGTCACATAGGCTACAGGGAGCCTTTGAACCCCTTAATTTGCACACCAAGTTTTACACATTTTTCTGGAGAGGAACCACATTTCCCAAAGGTGCTTATGTTCCCACCCTCCATACAAAACCCTAACGTGTGCAAAACCACAGCTCTAGAGACCTGGGGCTCTTTAGCATGGGGAGCCTTGAAATGTGTCTTTTTTTTTTTTTTTTTTTTTTGAGACAGAGTCTCACTCTGTTGCCCTGGCTAGAGTGAGTGCCGTGGCGTTAGCCTAGCTCACAGCAACCTCAGACTCCTGGGCTCAAGCAATCCTCCTGCCTCAGTCTCCTGAGTAGCTGGGATTACAGGCATGTGCCACCATGCCCGGCTAGTTTTTTCTATATATTTTTAGTTGTCCAATTAATTTCTTTCCAATTTTAGTAGAGACGGGGTCTCGCTCTTGCTCAGGCTGGTTTCGAACTCCTGAGCTCAAACAATCCGCGCGCCTCGGCCTCCCAGAGAGCTGGGATTACAGGTGTGAGCCACCGAGCCCGGCCTGTTTGTTTGTTTTTTGAATCAGGGTCTCACTCTCTCTCCTGGGCTTGAGTGTAGTGGCCTCATCATAGCTCACTGCAACCTCAAAGTCCTAGGCTCAAGTGATCCTCCTTCCTCAGCCTCCTGAGTATCTGGGACTATAGGTGCGCACCACCACACCAGGTTGATTTTTTCTATTTTTAGTAGAGACGGGCTCTTGCTCTTGCTCAGGCTGATCTTGAACTCCTGACCTCAAGCAGTCCTCCCTCCTCAGCCTCCCAAAGTGTTAGAATTACAGGCATGAGCCACCATGCCTGCCAGATTACTGATTCTTAAAGAACTTTTCAAAAGTTGTTTTATCAAGATTCAAGAATTTTCAAAGCCCAACAGTCTTAGATTTGAAACCTACGTGGTTTACCAACTATATATTCATGGGAAAATTTTAGAAATTCCATGTGCCTCAGTTTCTACAACTGCAAAATGGCAATAAGAAGAGTTCTTCAACCATGGGTTGTTGTGGGAATTAATTGAGTTAATTCTTATAAAGACATAAAAGAGTGCTTTTCACATATAACACTTAAGAAATGTTAACTACTATTAATATTTCTCCTGACTTTGGTTGTTCTTACTTTCGATGTACTTTTTTTTTTAATTTGAAAAGAAATACAATGAGATGAATTGAAATGCTTTGTTATATTTCATTTTGCATAGGCTACAATATTTGGGAAAAAATTTTTAAATTTCCTCTAAAACTAGCACTGTACCACAACTATTTTTGTTTGTTTATATTTCATTCCTATATATGCATGATGTTTCTACATTTTTGAAATAACAAAGCCATGGAGTTAAATAACAAATTCCGTGTTTGTATGCTGCCTTTTTCCACTTACCGTTATCTGTACATATTTTACCCATTTCTACAGGCTTAGTAATAATCTTGTTTAATGGATATATAATATTTATTTCTTCCAATTTTCATAGATAATATTGCAATAGACAGTTTTGCTTTGTTGAAATATTTCCATAGTATAAATTTTCAAGAATGAAATAACTTATGGCCAGGTGCGGTGGCTCACGCCTGTAATCCTAGCATTCTGGGAGGCCGAGGTGGGTGGATCGCTCAAGGTCAGGAGTTCGAGACCAGCCTGAGCAAGAGCGAGACCCAGTCTTTACTAAAAAATAGAAAGAAACGATCTGGACAACTAAAAAAAAAATATATATATATATATATATATATATATATAAAATTAGCCGGGCATGGTGGCACATGCCTGTAGTCCCAGCTCCTCGGGAGGCTGAGGCAGGAGGATCGCTTGAGTCCAGGAGTTTGAGGTTGCTGTGAGCTAGGCTGACGCCACGGCACTCTAGCCCGGGCAACAGAGCAAGACTCTGTCTCAAAAAAAAAAAAAAGAAAAGAAAAGAAAAGAAACTCATATTCACTGCTGATGCGGGTATCATATTCTACAACTTTTCTGGAGCTTAATCTAGCAACATTTGGCAGGGATTTAAATAATTCATTTTTTAATTCCATTTTTAGAAAACTACATTAAGGGTGAGGTGGCTCATGCCTGTAAGCCCAGCACTTTGGGAGGCTGAGGTGGGAGGATCAGTTGAGGCCAGGAGTTTGAGACCAGCCTGAGCAACATAGCTAGACCCTCTCTATAAAAAGGAAAAAAAGAAAAGTACATTAAAGAAATAATCAGAAGTGTAGATAATATCAAATTTAAAAGAACTTTAAAAATGTGGTAGTTCTCACAATAGGGGCATGGTTAGATAAATTACAGTTTGGCCATATTCTGGAACACTAATCGCTAAAAATATTATTTTCAAAGAAATTTTAATGGCTTGTGACATTGTCTCTAGTAAAATCTTATGTGAAAATACAGGATACAAAACTATAATTACACTGATCCCGATAATACACTGATCCCTCAGAGGCAGTTAGAAAACCTGTGTATGGGTCACGCTTTCCTATTTCTTTGCGTGTCCTATTTCTTTTAGAAAATAAATTACAGAAACTCTAGAGTGTATTGCCCACCCTCAATCCAGAGGGTGGTAGTTTTTGCTGTTTTGTGATTTGTTGTTTAGTGATTTGCCTGGGCTAATTATGTGGATCTGTCCCCACCCGCTCCCCACCCCCTCAGCTCAGTGTACAGCTACTGGTGTCTCTGTTCAGTTTTCTTTTTTTAAATTCTTGTTTTCATTTTTAAGCCTGTGTTCCCAGGGATTACCCCTGAATTGACATTGCTTAGTGATCAGTCAATGATTGATTGGTCAGAAGTTATGTTTAAACACCTTGAGCCAGTAAAGTGTCCACCCTTTGCGGTTGAATGTGCGTGGCCTGGGGAATGCATTGAAGGTTTGAGCAGTTTCCAAGACTATTCCAGCTTTTATTTTCTGTGTTCGCAAGGCTTTACACCCAGCCAGGGAAAAGTAGCTTGCTAAGGCCCTTTTAGGTCTCTTCTTGGGTGCACACAGCCCTGTGCAAAAGCACAGCCTTCTGGACCACCAGGGATAATTATCAGTGCCCTAGAATGTATCAACGACCACTTTGGCTGTCTCATTCCCAAGCTCTCTGTTAACTTGCTGGCTGCTCTGCCTGCCAGTCTATTGCTAGCCCAAATCAGTGTTGACACGCCAGGCTAGCTGCAGCGTTCGCCACACTGAAATCCCGTATTCTTGGGCTTCTCCGCACTGGACTCCAAATAAAGTCAGCCCCCTCCCATGGCCCTGGTAAAACTTCTGACATAGAATGGAGGGAGGAGTTGGGATGGGAGCAACCTCAACCTCAGCCTAAAACATCAGACTCCCACTGTTCTTATTGAGGTTCAATAGATTTTTCTTAAATAAATATTTCTCAATTTGTTGTATGCCCTTCTACAGTCTTAATCTTTTTTTGACAAGTTTGTTCAGTTTATCATTACTTTTTAAGGAGAGGATTTGCTGAGCTCGGCCATTCTGGAAGTTCTGCTCCTTAAATCATACAAGTTGTACAAATTAATTATACAAATTCACCCTACTCCTAGGGGGAGAAGGTGTGACCTTCCTTGTGATGTGAAATCCTTAAGGTAACCTTGGCAAAATGTTGACTTCAGCATAGAAACCAACCGGACCTGCAGGAGGAAGTCCTATTTTGTAGACCAGAATACCTGAATTAGTGGCCTTTCGTGCTTATCTTTCAGTTACTCCTTAGCCAGCCTTTTTCAAGAGCATTCATGGATCACATATATCATGAAAAAAAAGGACTCAGTGGCTAAATGTTTGGTTTATACTGAGCTAAACAAAATCAAAATTAGTTAATAGCAGGACTTCTCAGAGGCTTTAAATGCTAATGTTTGCTGAGATTCTCTAAGAAAGAAAAATCAGATGCAGTGTTTCCCAAGATTAGCCTGGACCAGAAATACTGAGATGTTATTGGTTGGCAACTGTGTTTGCTGTATGCATCAACCTTCTAGACACAGGAGCAGTGGTAGTGGAAATGAATGGAGGGAAATTCCTCAGAGAGGTCAGCTTTGGCAGACAATCAAGCTCTCTAATACAGCTACCCCTTCTCACCAGGAGCATTTCTTTGGTAACCTTCCAACTTTCTGGGTTCTATTTTTATTAAGGAGGACTTACCACGTGCCAGACATTAAGTCAGACTCTTGGAAAATAAAGACACGGTATTTCCCCTCAAGGAGTATAGTTAAGGGTGAGATGGAGAAGATAGTTCTTTTTTTTTTTTTTCCTTTCTGGCACTGAGGAGAGAAGATAGTTCTAATTGAGTGTCAGAGGAGGTGAAGTCTAGGTATCCACAGGTGCCATGGTAAGACCAAGGAGACAGCGTTAACCTGGCTTGAGGGGTTAAAAAAACTTGATGGAGGCTATGATGCCCAGGCTGGTTCCTGAAGGCCAAGAAAGCGTTAGCCAGGAAAGGAAGAGGAGAAGTGCCTGTACAAAGACAGAGAGGCTTGAGAACACATGGTCTATTCAGGAACTCCAATTAGCTTATGTAGCTGGATTTAAAGACTGTTGAATCTCACATCAGGTTTACCTTCTGAAGGCTTCCTCTGGCAGCAGTGTAGAAAATGAATTATCAAAAGTAGAGATCAAAAAGAAAGCTCCAGGCTAGTTGCAGTGGCTCATGCCTGTAATCCTAGCAGTTTGGGAGGCCAAGGCGGGAGGATCACTTGAGGCCAGGAGTTCCAGATCAACCTGAACATAGCAAGACCTCATCTGTACAAAAGAAATTAAAAATGACCCTGCTGTGGTGGTGCGCACCTGTAGTCCCAGCTACTCGGGAGGCTGAGGCAGGAGATCGCTTTAGTCCAAACTTTTGAGGTTGCTGTGAGCTAGGCCGACGCCACTGCACTCTAGCCCAGGCAACAGAGTGAGACACTGTCTCAAAAAAAAGAAAAAACTCCAAAAGAGGTTAGCAAGAATAATGAGGGCCTGAATTAGGACAGTATGGATGGAGAGGAGAGTGCAGTTGAGAGTTTAAAGTGCTAGAACTGGGTGAACTAAGATGCTGGGGTTAAGAGGGAGAGGCATTCCCAGGTTTCTGACTTGAACAATCTCAGGCAATGGAAGAGCCACATAATAATGCTGGGAACATAGGACAAGGGCAGGTTTTTTGGAAGGAGATAACATATTCAAGTTTATACTTGTTCAGCTGGAAATTCCAGCATAACATGTGAGAGATGTTCAGGAGATGGAACTCTGGGATGGGAAATACAGAGTTGACAGGTATCAGAAAAGAAGTTATAGATCAAGCTGTAGGCGTGGATGAGATTGTGCAGGGAATGTGTAGACTGAGAAGAAAACAGAGACAAAAACCTTGGGGAACTGTAGTATCTCCCTCATCTGAATACCTATAGCATTGGTCTTTAAATTATATGGAATTTGTCATATGCTGCAAGAAACATTTAGCTCAGTGCTTACTGTGCAGAGTATCACACTAGGTATGAGGGTACAAAGAAGAATGAAAGAAGATCCTTTCACCCAAGGAGACAATGATCTAGTTGTGGAGAAAGAACTATGCCCAACTATTATGCAAAATGAAATAAGAGCTATGAATGTGCTGAGTGTAGAAGATACAATTGATTCAATAGAAGAGATGAGGAGGAGAGGGGAACATCTGAGTTGGGCTTTGCAAAGTTAAGTGGATTTTGATGAGGAGGGGAAAGAAAGGCAAGTAATTTTAGGCTGGAAAGGAACACAGAAAGGCCACAACAGAATGGAGTGTAGGAAGTGATGGGGAGAAAGTTGAGGCTGGAAAGGTGGCTTGAGGCCAGGATCTAGGTGCCTGGGAATCCTGCTGAGGTTTCTTAGGAGTCCATTTGAAAGAAGGTACACATGTGCCTATGTACACGCAAGGCCTTGGCCTATATCTGAATTTCAGAAATGCCTTTAAGACCAGTGAATCAAAAATGCTAACGGAAATCTAAAAATCACACCAAACTAAGGCTTGAGGCTTGTAAATGCTTTTTCTCAGTTCTATATTTTCATTCTGCAAAACTGTGTCTTAGTGGAACTTTAATTACTTGGCTTCATTATAAAATTTCCATTGCACATAAGAGTATAAATAATTTCACTCTAATACTCTCATTTGAATCTGTGGCTAAAAGCATTGGTAGAAATCATTTTCATGGCACTTTGTTGGCATGTTGAAGGAAAACAAAATGTATACTGCTAATCAAGTCATTAGTGACTTTGAAAGTGATGGATTATATAAAAATAATAAATAATCAAAGATAAAGTATATTTTAAAGATTAAAAATATTTTATTTAAACTTTTCTTCATAAACACTTTTAACATTTTTTTTCAATTTAAAAACAGAATGGACAGCATAAACATGTTTGAATAGATTATATCCACGGCTTGGGAAAAATTACCTGACAAAAATGGTAAAGGCTTTCAAAACGGGTATAAAAGGCAAACAAATTATTCTAAGACTTTTATATTGGCTCTAGGATTATTTGACTACCGGCCCAAAATGTACCTAAAGGTCAAAATATTTTTCTATAGACAAAGTATGCCCAAGAGGTATGGGACATATACAAGTTATAGGTAGAAAATAACCTCTCCAGTCACCTCATTGGAACATTCCTTCAGAAAGCAAACACCTAATCTTGACAGGTATACTGATTAATCAAATGTTTAAAGCAGTTGTTCCCAAAGACGTAAAAAGAAAATCCAAGAAAATTGATAGGGAACAAAGCTGATGGCATTCTCTCAGTGTTGCTTGTGTATAATATTGAAGTTATACGGGTATACTAGAAGGATATGATTTCCACGAATTTATTTCAGTCTATGCCTATTGAATATTTGACTTTATAAACTCTTGATAAACTAATTTTTTCAGGACTTTTATTTTTAAGATAAATCTCTTTTTAGTAAGATATTTATTCCCAAACCGACTCTAAATGTGATTGAACAAACAAATGATCTCTTCTGCTCTCGGATGTCTGTGAAATAGAAAAAAAAAAAAAAAAGACAAAAAAAATATGATCTCTAAAAATGTTCAGAATACAAAACAAAAATCAAAAATGTGTAATAGGCAAACAAGAAAACTGGCACTAGCAGTTTTACTGCCATATAGCCCTCAAATATAGCTAATTTACACTATTACGTATGTTGTGTTTTACTTCTGTCTAAAACTTTAAATTATGTATTCTCAAAAGAGCTAGTCTCCTCTGAGATATAGCTTATAAACTGAAATAACAATTTATATTATAAACTGAAATGTTATGACCTACACCCACATATACATATAGAAAAATAGTCCCACTGAACGTTTGACATGTTTAGATTATGCAGCTCAAATAATTTGTTATAAAATATTTTAAAGCTTAGTTTCATGTAATTAAGACAAAACTCCATTTTTACCACTTCTCCCCACAAAAACGTGTGTGTCCTTTACTATGACTTGAGCAGGCTTCCCAGAATGAGGTGTCCAAAGGTGCTGCTTTAGAAAAGATAAGTGAAGGGCTCAGTCAGTATTTCACAAATTATAGTAACACACAGAGCAAAGTAATGAGGACACAGAGAAAAGCTGTCTCAAGAAAAGCTAAATAAATCTATTAATTAAGCTTTGCTTTTTAAAAACCAGTAGCATTTCTTCCAATGCAAAACCTTCAATGTGAGAAGCTTGCATTTCATGAAAAGGTTGTAGTGCAAGGATTTTCTTTAAAATCAAAAATTTAGAAGGTCAAAGACATGGAAGAGAACAAATGGTTCTAATTAAGATGTAATTAATGATGTTCAGCCATTTTTATGAGGCCTGGCATTTTAAAATGTAAAGTGAAAATAAGACACATAAAGATCATAACAGTTATACTGTATAGTTTCAAATTTCTTCTGGATTTTTAAAAAACTATTTTGAGCGCATACAATGTATATAAACAAAAACAGTTCCCAATGAAGGACACAAAAAATAAACTTGAAAAAATTCTATGAAAAAATTTTCCATAGTTAACAAAAATAAATCTCTTGCAGCAATTAAATCATAATTTTAAAAGGGAATGTAAGTTAATCATGGATTTAAAATAACCTAAATTAGAACTACATATAAACAGAAGTTTTCTCATACATTCAGAACTCAAGCAATAGCAACTATTCTTAAAGCTCAAAACTGATTATAGCTAACATCAGGTCAGACATGACTTACGTGAAGCTGAACCGAGTTAGTTCAAGTTAAGATTTCACGAATTTTACAAAACATGAACTTTGATCTTGGCCTTGTGTCTTTAAAAATGGAAGACCAAGAATATTCAAATGTTTGCCCACATGTTACCCTAAGTAGGGCTATGAAGGAAGTCATATCTAAGCAATTAAAGAGAACCACCACTGGAGTGTAAAGCCTTTGATATGGGTACCCTGTCTGATGGCTTTTTCTTGGTCTTTTCCAGCAAAAGACATCAACAAGGAAAATAATGAAGACGTTATTTCTTTAAAGCAAGACAGCACACATACAAAACCCTACACGAACTAATGTATTAGAAAAAACATTAAACGGCTAACTTAATTCCTAGTTTTCAAAAGCAAAATAATTAAAAATTATTTTTTAAATGTAGAAAAAGACTTTTACCCATATTATCATGGGAAATAAGATATCAAATGTCATGTTTAGAAACTAAGTAAATGATAGGACCACAATGAAAATTTAAGTCTCATATACAAAAGAATATTATTATTAACTTGATTTCTGAAACCAATGCCAATGTTTTTCTTTCTCAAAAGCTATTAGTGTACCTGTTTCTTAAACTCGAATGTCTCCAGTTTTGGAGTTTTAAAATCAGGTTTTATTTCATATTATGTCTAATTGAACTGCGTAAAAACCCAAATAAGATTAGATGACAATAGCCACAAAAAAAAAAAAAACAAATAAACAAACTCTTCACATTTCCATGACTTCACGCTTCCATTTTATGTTCAATGGTGGCAGCAGCAAAAAAAAAAAAAATGAGACTACAAAATTTATACAACAGCAGCCATATAGAAGGCATTGCAATATTGCACCAATATCCTAAGATCTGGCAAGTTTTGCCAGTGTAGATCTAGTCCGTATCAGATATAGACTACTCATGAGAAAATGGCATCAATTTGAATGATCCACTCCCAGGTTATTCTTGCTTAACTTTGTCAACTATATTTTTTTCCTTCGTGTTTAAAGAGTTGAAAGGTGCAGCTTATCCTAAAACTTATTATAAAAGCTTTTTAACAGCTATTTCAAACTTTGATCCATTTCAAACTTTGTGGTTACTATCCTTCATGCTAGTAGCTTTCAGTAACTAAAACAAAAGCTGAGGGCTTACATCCCTAGTGCCGCTGGCTATTTTGTATGAAATAAACCAGTAGATATGACCAGTAACATTATAATTCTATTTCTTACCTCTAAGTCAAAACTGAGCTCAAATTTTCTAAGAGTTGCTACCTTCCATTCAATAACAGATGCAGCAGCCTTACTGAATGTAAAGAATGGGAGTTGCACTTACTTTTAAGGGGCCTTTATTTAGGAGTCTGGTATTACCTAAATTCTCTTTAAAAGTGCTTGCACGCTGCAGGGTCAGAGCTTGTCATATACCACTCCGATTCTCACTAAAAACAGGGCAACGTTAAACAGACTGCAAAGAAAGACATTTTCAAAAAGAAAAGACATACATCGACAAGAAACACTCATGTTTACTTTTGAAAATAAAATATAAAATGTTAGTTTTCACAAGCCCATACATGTTTCAGGAATATAAGGAGTTGAAATATTACTGAATCAGTATGGGCTGAAGATAGGCTACTCTGATACCAAATGAGGACTCCAGTTATTTTAACTTTCTAAAAATGTTAGTACATGAAAAGACACTACATCTAAAAGTCAACAAGTATGGCGAACCGTGTGTGCAAGTGCACTAGCTTAAAAATATAGAATCCTAACCACGCATAAAAGGGATGTGCCTTATATATTTATAGGATGTAAGCAAGTATGGATATGCTTTCACTAACACAATGCAGATAAGAGAAGGCAGCTTAGAAATAGTGTTTTGAATATAAAAAGTTAATTTTGTAGAAAATTTATATTTTTGCATTTTCAGCAAAAAGCCATGCAAAAAGGTCAAGAGTTTTAAACTTTTAAATAATAAAACCAAAACGTATAACAGACTGAAATACACTAAATGCTCAAAAAGGTTTCAGATAGAGATAGGGACTGAAATCACATCCAGTGACACTATCGGTCTTCTCTTAGAAGATGCATGACTCCTACGCTAACATTAGGAAGAAATGTTTAAAGCAGAAAATCAATTTCCCAGATAAGTGAAGCATTCTATTAAACTGCTTCTGGTAGTTCTAAGAGCTAGCACTTAGAATTAAACTTATTGCATGAATTTGAGGCCACTGAAAAGAAAAAAAAGGATGCTAGCACAGAATGAAAAATTTTTACGATATTTGACCAATGGCTTTGATAGTAAAACTGGTGAGGTTTTTCTTTATGTTTTTTAATTAACTACTTTACCACAAACACTTTGTTTGCCTTTTTTTTTTTTTAAGGGAGAAAGATGATGTCATTAGTTGCAACGTCTGACCTCATCTAGTACATAGTCCGGAAAATGCAGGTTGCACACTTGTAAACCATCCAGCTTGCAGGGCATCCGGGGGTACTCATCTTCCTTCCATTTGTTTTCATCCGGATCAAAAGTGAGAATGGAATCGCTGTAATGACCGTTATAACAAAGGCCTCCAAGAACCATTATTTGTCTGTCCAGCACGGTTACACCATGGCCACTTCTACCAATCGGCATGGATGCCAAGATAGTCCATTGATCAGTCTCTGGGTTGTACACTTCTGTGGAAGGGCATCCCTGAGATTCAAAAGAGGCCCTCAAGATCACACAGACACCACCAAAAACATAAAGCTTGCCGTTGTAAGAAATCATCTTGTGAAAGCATCTTGCGTAATTCATCTTGCTCTTATTCTCCCAACAGTTGGTAACTACTTGAGTTCTCCTGGTCCGTTGCTCTATGGTCCCTTCTTTACTGGGGTCAAAGACGCACACTTGTTTGGAGGTGGAAGATGAGGTGATTCCACCAGTGATAAACAACTTGTTATTGAGCACTGTCCCTTCATGTCCATATTTGTTAACTGGGTAAGGATCCACAAATTCCCATTTATCATTGGTGATGTCGTATCTCTCAGTTGAATAGAAAGTCTCATCTCTGGTTCTGCCTGCTACAGCGTAAATAAACTTCCCAATAACACCGACTGCAAATTCTGAACGTGGCACGGACATGTCTGCCATCCGCAGCCACGAGTTATGTCTTGGGTCATACCTGAACACTTTGGAAGAAGCATGGAATTCGCCATCTGGGCCTAATTCTTCCCCGCCTAACAGGAACACAAAATTATTGACTATAGCAAGGCAGTCGGGCCGTAGAGGAACTTGTGGTCCCTCCAATTCCCACCAGACTCTTGGTTTCTTCAAGAGAAGTATTTTACTGTTAACCATGCTATGTCCAATCATTCCTCGGAATACTGTAGTTTGGGGTTTGGCAGAACGGATGCGGCTTGATTTCATATCCAACAAAGGCTGTTGGTAAATATTTTGAAAGTAATTCAGTGCTTGGTCAACTTCATAACGCAGCTGTCGAGAGTATCTGTAAAATTCTGATGTCTTAACCTAAGAATACAAGTAAAAAAAAATTAACCAAAAGAAAAAGCATCAATGGCAGACAAAATATCAAAGCCTACTAATATGATCATTTTAAGCCCACTTTACTAAGACTGCTTTTCCTGGTAAGATCACCTGCTTTCTTTTGTTTTCTATAAATTTTGAAAAATCGTATTTGTTTTTACAATTTGTAATAATCTATGTAAATTCCCAAGCTTTTAAAAGGGAACAATTTTTGAGGCACAAGTTAATTTGCAGGCAGAAGGAAATTCATCTAACAAAATATATTAGATACCTGTTATGTGTCAGGCCCTGGGCTACAGGTGGGGGCTATGAGAAAAAATACAGGGCTTCACAGTAGAGGAAACAGTGCCCACAGTTTTCTTAATCACAAGTAGCATGGTAAAACAACAATGACTGAATAATTTGAGTTAATTTAGTAAGGTAGTGAAAATTTAAATACATGCAAAATTTCTAGGAGGTTTTGACGTAAAGACTTGGTCTGACATCATCAACTGCTACAGTAATAATTCAGTAGGCAAGAATAGGTCAAACTCTTTCCTTTTTGCTTTTGGAGCTATAACTACCTAATTATGATGATTACCAAGATCTTATGAAGTATTTTAAGTATTGTGCTTAAGCACTCTAAGGAGATAAAAAAAAAATAAGTTTAAGATGTGGTCCATTGCCTTAAAGAACTTAGAACATATCTGAGAAACTGAAAACAAATACAAATTTAGCAATAAGTAAATAAGTCAGCTGACAATTAGGTATGAAGCTGAACAGCACATCTGTGAGTGCTTTAGAACTTTAGATATAGAACATATCAAACTGGCTGAAAACACTCAAGGCATACTTTGTGAAAGAGGTAGGAAGTTGGAGACCAAGCAGAAGAATCCTGTATCATAACAGGGCAAGAATGAGATAAGAGAGTCTTAAGTTTGTATAGTAGAAATTAAATATTGTAGAGATAAAATCTACAGACATCATGACTGATATGAAGTAGGGATAGGGTGAAAAGGTGAAGACTCAAATGTGACTTAAGGATTTAGACTTGATAGAAAGAGTGGTGATATCAGTAAGGGATGAGTTGCTGGCAGGATGCTGAGGAGGAAATGTCTAGGAGCCTGTTGGAAATATGTGATGACAGCTTGGGAGGGAGTCAAAACCAGGCATATGTATTTATGAGCTTTCTCTCCTTCCTTCTCCTCTTTTTCCTTTCCTCTTTCTTCTTTCTTTCTTTAATCCATTCATTCATTTATTCCTCACCTTGATCCAAAAAAGTATCTGAAACAGCACCACAGAATTTATTTTTGGTAAGTATTGGGATAACTATATTTCAATATAACTGGTTTCCTTTGTAATCCCAGGCAATTTATTTTATGGTTTAAAAATGATCGTTTTGAGAAGGAGTCCTTCCATGGCCTTCACCCAACTAGCAAAGGGGTAGACGGCACAAAAAAGGTTAAGAACCCCTCGTCTAACTACATAAGGGAGAAAACTAACATTGGTACTGCACTGGGTGTTGTACATGTTCATCTCATGTTAAATTATTCTTCCTGTGAGAGCACAATAACCATCCGTGTTTCCCTGATAAAGAAAACTGAAGCTCAGAATGCTAAGTGACTTGCCCAAATTGTTTACATTAACTAAAAATGGTAGAGATAGGATCTGAACCTTGAAAGGGGACAATTTTACTTGAAAGTTCATGCGATTTCCAATGTTATAACATAGCTTCCATTATTCTTTAGAGAAATCTTTAAATGATGTACTCATTTATTAAAACACATAACATGTTCAATTAATGACCCTAATGATCCCTCTTCTCTCAAATAAAAGATAGTATTTTTTTTTTTTAGGAGATAGGGTCTTGCTCTGTCACCCTGCGTAGAGTGCAGTGGCATCATCCTCAAACTCCTGGGGTCAAGCACTCCTCGTGCCTCAGCCACCACGCCTGGCTAGTTTTATTTGTAGAGACAGGGTCTTGCTATGTTGCCCAGCTGGTCTTAAACTCCTGGCTTCAAGCGATCCTCCTGCCTTGGCCTCCCAAAGTGCTAAGATTACAAGTGTGAGTCACCACACCCAGCCTATAATTGTTCTTATTAAACAGAATCAATCATATGGATCACAATGACTGAACATCCAGTCCAATCCTTCTTAGCAAAATAACTACTGTGGAAGAAATCACAGCAAATAATGACTAATATTTAATAGTAAACAAGTAATTTCAATAAAACAAATAATAATATAATAAAGGGAAATATGAGAAGGACCTGAGGTCTTAACCTTCATTACTTTC
This sequence comes from Avahi laniger, assembly GCA_963575035.1. NCBI lineage: Eukaryota > Metazoa > Chordata > Mammalia > Primates > Indriidae > Avahi > Avahi laniger. The sequence goes on along the minus strand of CAUYSK010094618.1, from coordinate 793 downwards.
ACTTCACACATAGAAAGTTAAAGGTGAAGAACCAAGGAAACAAACTGAGTTTCAATCTCTTATGAGGAACAATGGGATACTATACGGCCACTAAGGATAACATCGAGTGTTCATTAACGTGGAATGATGTTCACAATATATTCAGTTTCTAAACTGCAATAGTACTCTAGTATTATCCTAATTTAAAAAATTGTGTGTATGCTTGCTTGTGTTAATAGTAATTCTCTCTGTAATTTCAAAAACATTTTTGCATTCTTCGTTTTTCATGTATCATATTTATAAACAGAAATACAGTTCTTGCCATTCAAAAAATAGGTCTCCTAAAGCCATCAAAAATATATTTCATTGGCCGGGCGCGCTGGCTCACGCCTGTAATCCTAGCACTGGGAGGCTGAGGCGGGCGGATTGTTTGAGCTCAGGAGTTCGAAACCAGCCTGAGCAAGAGCGAGACCCTGTCTCTACTAAAAATAGAAAGAAATTAATTGGACAACTAAAAATATATACAAAAAATTAGCCGGGCATGGTGGCGCATGCCTGTAGTCCCAGCTACTCAGGAGGCTGAGACAGGAGGATCGCTTGAGCCCAGGAGTTTGAGGTTGCTGTGAGCTAAGATGACGCCACGGCACTCTAGCCCGGGCAACACAGTGATACTCTGTCTCAAAAATATATATATACATATATATATATATATATTTCATTAAAAATGAGCATCTAAGCCAGGCACAGTGGCTCATGCCTGTAATCCTAGCACTCTGGGAGGCTGAGGCAGGAAGATCGCTTGAGCTCAGGAGTT
>CAUYSK010094616.1:0-13436 GCA_963575035.1 Avahi laniger | reverse complement strand
ATACCACTTTTTATTAATCCACTCATGTATTGATGGACACTTGGGTTGTTTCCACATCTTTGCAATTGCAAATTGTGCTGCTATAAACATTAGAGTGCAGATGTCTTTTTAATAGAATGTCTTTTGTTCTTTTGGGTAGATACCCAGTGGGATTGCTGGATCAAATGGTAATTCTACTTGTATCTCTTTGAGGTATCTCCATATTTCTTTCCACAGAGGTTGCACTAGTTTGCAGTCCCACCAGCAGTGTATGAGTGTTCCTATCTTTCCGCATTCACACCAACATTTATTATTTTGGGACTTTTTGATACAGGCCATTCTCACTAGAGATAAGTGATAAATCATTGTGGTTTTGATTTGCATTTCCCTGATGATTAGAGATGTTGAGAATTTTTTCATGTTTGTTAGCCATCAGTCTATCAAGAAGAGAGATCTTGATGAGGAGATCACGGGGCGAGGGCTCTGGCTACCCTGGTAAGCAGGTCCTGCACAGTGGGGCAGAAATGGCTTCTTCCCTTGGATTAGTGAAGATGATTCCTGAGACGGGAGAGCAGTCCCCAAATATTATTCATTGATCATCACAATTACAAAGCAAGCTATTTTTAAAAAATCAGTTCTTTGGCTTCTACTCGTAGAGATTCTGATCTGGTAGGTTTTGAGTTGGGTCTAGGAATATTTACATTAAATATTAGGTTATTAAGTATGAAATGCCTGATTTCCTTAAGTACTTAGTTCGATAGTTGATATCTCTGACATTTTACTCTGACACTTCTTGTTTTATTTTTATTGTGAAGGTACATCCTCAGTCTTTCAAATGCACATTTTGGCTTGTGGTTATCTTTTAAAATTTTTTTATATCAATTTTTGTGAAACCATGGATAAGTCAAAAATTTATGTTATTTTTGAATATGAGTTCCATCATAGAATGCAACACACACAACTCAAAATATCAACAGAGTGTTTGGGAATGATGTGGCTAATGAATGCATAGTACGTCGATGGTTTGACAAATCCCGTTCTGGTGATTTTAATCTTGAAAATGAGCCATGTGGGTGACCTGAGACCCAGGTGGGTAAGGATGAGCTGAAAGCTGTAGTGGAAGCAAATCCATCTCAGCCTACACATGAATTAGCAGCAAGGTTTGATGTTACTATTCCAACAATACTGGACCATTTGAAACAAATGGGCAAGGTAAAGAAGCTAGGTAGATGGGTTCTGCATGAATTAAATGAGCATCAGAAGAGAAATCGTCTCAAAGCTTGCCTTTCTTTGCTGTCATGACATAAAGGTGAACCATTTCTACACGGTATTGCTATGTGTGATGAAAAATGTATTCTTTTTGATGATTGCAAGCATTCGGCACAATGGTTGGATAAACATGAAGTTCCGAAACACAGTCCAAATATGAGTATTCATCAAAAAAAACTAATGGTGCCTGGAGGTCCAGTGCTGGTATTATCCACTACAGCTTCATGAAACCTGGTCAAGCGATTACAGTGGATGTCTATTGCAACCAGTTGGATGAAATGATGAGGATGCTTGTGATTAAACAACCAAGATTGGTTAATAGAGACAGGTCAATCCTCTTGCAAGACAATGCTTGACCACATGTTGCACAAACAATTCTGCACAAACTACAGCAGCTGGACTTGGAAACTCTCTGTCATCCACCGTATTCACCAGACTTTGCTCCAACTGACTACCACTTCTTCCAGGCTTTGGACCACTTCTTGCAAGGAAAAATATTCAGTCTTCAACAAGCTTTGGAAAACACCTTTTGTGGTTTCATCACCACTTGCTCTCCAGGCTTCTTTGCCGCTGGCATAATCAAGCTACCATTAAGATGGCTAAACTGTGTGGATAGCTTGGACGCACACTTTGATTAATTGTATTGCTTCTTGTTTGAGATATAATAAACTACACTTTTGATTTGAAATGAGACGTTTCATATTTAATGATCTAATATTTTTTTCCAAGGACAGAAGGTTACACCGCTATGAAGGTGATTTCATAATATCTTTAGAAGTTATACTTGATCCTAAAGTCTTGCTCACAGGTGTTTATCCTGTAGTTAGAGCAGCCAGTGTATTAAATAACATGTATGCAGATAGAAGAAATTTACCAAAGCCAAACATCTAGGAAACTTTACCAGGTAGTGTGTGCGTATGTGGTATGGAGAACAGAGTGGAGAGGAAAGGGAGTGGTGAGATTTCTTTCTAGGTACCTATTTGTATTGCTTTTTCCTTTGATCAGATGAATGGATCAGGTACTCAGTACATGAGTGGATGACCCCACAACAAAACCCATAAATGCAACACAGTGCTCCTGGTGGTCAGCCAGGTTTGTGACCCTCGGGCCAGGGGGCCAGGTGGAGGTAGTAGAAATCCATTTCCTCTCTTGCCCCTTTCATGTTTGTGCATCCTGCCCTCCTCCAAAGCTTTATTTGCTTTTCTTTAGTATAAATGGAACTTCTTTCTGGAATTTGTGAGATAATCAGTCGGCATTACTCATTTGCTTATACAGTTGGCACTTGGTATCACTTTTCATATTTTCACAACCATTTTGATGGGAAGACAGGAGAGGGCGGAGCCCATCTTGCTACCTGTATTCCTCTTTTCACGTATTCATTGAACAAATGTGATGAAATATTAGTAAAGGCCACACACTGTTCTCAGTGCTGGGGGCTACCCTGGCGAAGAAAGTGCTCGAAGGGTCTGACTCTGTGTGCAGTGTAGACAGGACAGGCAGACAATAAAAATGCAGCACAGGTGAATCGACAGTGTCAGTTCATCGAGCATTAGTGATGAAACTAAAGCAGACTAATGTGACGCTGAGTCAGGCAGTGTTATGCTGGGTGATTTTCCGGACAGGGCCTCGGTGAGGAGGCCACGTCTGCAGTGGGACCTGCATGAGGAGAAGCAGGAAGCCGTGCGAGGATCTGGGCACCGTGTTCCAGGAGGGGCGCGGCGAGTGTGGAGGTGCAAAGGAGCGTCTCCCTGCGCATCTGTGGGGGACAGCGGGGCGGGGGTGGGGCACTGTGGCCAGTGAGGTGAGCGGGGAGCAGGCAGCGGGAGAAAATGCGGTTGGACAGCTTGAGGGGCTGGTCTGTGCAGGGCCTCGTGGGACTTTGTGACGACTTTGGAGTTTAGGTAATGCACCGGGAAGCTACTGGTGTCACGAGCAGGACACTGGTGTGTTCTTAGCCACGACTCATAAGTACATGTCTTGGGGCACTTCACATTCAACACGTCTAAACCTAAACTTATCCCCTCGTCCCCTGAATTTGTGTTCTCCTATTTCTTGGTGAATGGCTCTGCTCACGTTGCTGCCCAAGGTGGAGATGTGACATCCAGACCCTTCTATATTGTTGCTCACATCTCTTCCGTCCCTAAGTCCTACTGGGTCCCACCCACTTCTTTTTGAGTTCTTCTCTATTTCTTCATCTTTACTGTTGTAGGAAGCCATCGTTGTCTCATTCAGTAAATCGATATTTCTTGACTACCTCCTACGTGCCAGACATTGTTCCAGGTGCTGGAGATGCAATGATAAGAAGCCCTCTTGGAGCCTGTAGTCTGCTAAGAAAGACAGGTAACTAGAGACTATGATGACATGTGCTGAGTGCCATCGTAAGGGCAGTTCTGTCCGCGGAAAGTCCCTCACTGAGCCTGGGATGGAGGGTGGGTGGTCCTGGGCGGCGTCCTAAGAAATGATATTTATACTGAGGCCCGGGGGCCAGATAGGCAGTGGGAAGGCTGTTCCCCCTTAGGAGGGGGAAAGGGAGCAAGCAGGGCGAGTCCAGCACAGTCTGGCTAGGATGAGATGTTGTCTGGGCAGGCAGGGCATGAGGTGAGGAAGTTCCTTTGGACTTTATCCTTAGGACAGTGGGGAGCCACTGAAGGGTTGTAAGTAGGGGAGAGCCAGGTCATGTTGGCATTTTAGGGTCACATATAGGCATTGGGGTTTGGGGGGTAGAAAGACCGGAGTCACCATATTGATTGGAGCCGATGCAGTAATCTAGGCGGCTGCCAGTGAAAAGTGTGGGTGAGTCAGTTTGTGAATTTCCTGTGTGGATATCTAAACTAATTTAGCAGATCAGATTGAGTTATGGTGCAGTAGCAGCCAAGATTTCCCAACTATGCCAAAGCAGAATCTTTTTGGAAACTTACTTCCTTTATATATTATTGGGAATTTCTTCAGAATATGAAGGCTTTATTGAATGGGTCTGAAATGAATTTCATTTAAATATTAAATGAATTGGAAGTCATGCTTCTGAATATTTTTCCATAGATTTCATGGTCCTTTAGAAATTTCATTTTGCCTCGTGTTTTAGTACCTCAATAAATGCCAATAGCAGAAGAGGCGACGATGAGGGAAATGCCCGTGGGAAGTGTCGGTGATGGGCTAAGTGGGAAATGGTCAACTCTGTTACGTGAGAGGAGTCTCATGGCGCAGGCAGGGGGTGGATGGTTTGGCCGTGTTTTTATTGGGACCAGGGCTGACTGTGGAAGAGGAGGAAGTACTACTTAGTGGTGAGAACAGCACTCCGTCTCTGGTTTACCACCTGTGGTTTGAATTTAATTAAGCTCTTTGGAATTTTGAATGTAATCATGGAAGAGGTCATTTGTTCCTTCACTTGTACAGCAGTTTGTATCCATTTGTTACACAAATATTTGTTGACACTCACTGTGCATTAGGCACAGCCCCACAAAAAATGTGGATTTTGCAAAATGAAATAGGCTTCAACATTGACTTAAGTCTAAAAGGAGAGATGATATCAAATACGAGAAATTGCATCTTGTAGCTCCCTTTATAAAGCTTTTTAGCAAACACTGGTGTGCCAGGCTGGGTCCTAAACACTTTGCCAGCGTTAACCTGTTCAATCCTCATGACAGCTCCATTTGGCAGGTGCAATTGTCATTAGCATTTTACACATAAGGGAACTGGGGCACTTGCCTAAGTCATGCAGCTATTCAGTGGCAGAGCTGGATTTGAACCCCCCACTGCAGTTACTGAGTTAAGGATTTTGGGGAAGGCATAGCAGGAGAGGATGAGAGGCAGGGATGTGAATGGTGTTTATGTGCTCATAGGTTAAATGTGGGTGACCGGCGAGGGCTTTGATTCTACTTTGACTCTTAGGAGACCTCTGATACACATGGAAAATGAAAGATTCCATCATATACATAGAAAATGAAAGATGAGAACAATGAAAAAAATCCTTTTTAAACACATACTTTTGTTTCTGCTGTGAATTTCCAAAACCATCCTTTAAAGAAGACAATAATTTAGCTTTGTCTCTTAGGAAACAAAGCAAAACTAAACAACACGATTTCTTCTTTGATTAATCTGTCATTTTCAAGTTTATTACTATTTTCTAACCTTTCTGTTTATAGAAATGTTAAAATAAATAGTAATTCACTTGACGTTTGGGCAGATCGGAAGCAGTTTGTACATCAAGGCCTGCACTGTAGCTCCCCTTTGCTTTCTCTGGGATCGTCTTACTGTGACATGTTTTGTACGGTGCATAATCTGTTTGAGTGCTTGCATTGCTGACGCTGGGTTGGCTTCCGTGTCATAGCAGGTATCACCATAATTTGGGGTAGAGTGACTTCTTTTTTTTGCTTTTTTAAAGCTCTCCGACCTCAGGGTGTGTGGGGTAGGTATGGGACAGGCAGGAATGGGCTTTGGTGGAGAGCTGTGCTTGGCTGCTGGCCCTGTAGTGGAGCAGCCAGAGCAGAGCCAATGCCAAGGACCAGTGAAGTGTCTGCCTCTGTTTGGATGCGAGTAGGAATGGAGGGGCCCTTCCTCCTGTTGAACCTGTTGGAGAGCATGCATAGGGCTGCTGAGAGCAGATGCTTTTGGCTGCCCTTTGGGAAGGTTTGATGAAGGACTACGCCTCTGTTCAGGTTGTTTCTTTGCTGTCTATGAGACAAGCTCTCAAATTCCCAACATGGATGGGGTTGCAGAGAGAAGGATGCACAGACTGGATGGCTTCCCAGAATCTGCAGAGTCACATCTTCATGGTGTGCCCTCGTTATTTTTCTTGGGGAAATTTTTTCCCCAGGATATTCTGTGTGCGGGTAGGGAACCGTGTTTAAATATTATCATAAAATTTAATGAAAGATCAGATGTATGTGATTTTTTTGCTTCATTCCCAGTTTTGGATGACAGTTTTCTAAAAGGAAAAATAGTGCATATTTAAATGTGCTTTGCAATAATAAAGCACTTAACGACCAACTGATTGTCATCTTGCTTCAAGAGGATGCTGAATTTAAAACTTTCTTTCCGTTATTTACAAAATGTAGTTATAGTGGGTTAAGTTCTTGGAGGAAAATGTGTTTTAAGTGAAAGAACTGAAGTCAGACCATGTTGCTCCTGTTTTCATTTTTAAAGAAAAATGATCACAAACAAAACATGGGAACAGTTTACGTATTTTCAGAAATTATGCATCTGTCCATTGGGTTATAGGAGGGGTGATCATGTAACTTAATGTACAAGCCAGGACTCTTTGGAGAGTGAAAGGGGACACCGACTGGATTGGAAACAGTAGATCAGCCAGTGTAAACGGGGATTATCTTGTGCAAACCAGAAGCTTTGACACATAGTATAAAAGCTTGCTGAGCAATGGAAATTAAAAAGAAGAAAATGAAATAAAGAGTTGCAAATTTTTATTTAATATTGAAGAGAATTATTGTTGGTTCTGGGATTTGATTTTACACTATTGGTAGACTAATAAGTTACTGTTACTAATAAGCCTGTTATTGTTTCATGGGTGCTGGCGGAAGACACAAAACTCCTGAGTCAGAGATAAAGGGGTCCGTAATTCTTGCACAGCAAGCGGCATTAGCATATTGATGTTAGTTTCCCTTGCCCCACAAATCCCCACAAGGAAACTTAATATGGACCAGGTGGGTGCTTTGCACTGTGTTTGCATCACTTGTATCACTGCAGAGTTACACACCAAGGGACATCCACCGCTCTTATAGCAAGCAGTAAGTAAGCCTAGTCTTTGCCGGGGGAAGGGGAAGGGAGGTGGAGAAAGGAGGAGAGACATTAACTCATCTCTCAAGGTTACCAGCTGCGTAAACAACCTTAGCAAATGGCCTGGCTGAAAGGTGGTCAGGGCCTTGCAGTCTTGGCACACCAGATAAGGTGTGTAGGAGTGCAAAGGCCCAGGGACACTGTCTCTCCCAACGGTTCTATGTTGTGAAATGTATTGTCTTTATGATTTTGGGCTTATGTCCATTGCATCAAAGCAGGCTCTGAGGAAAGGCTATTGCAGAGAGGCTCATGGAATCCAAAGAGAATCTTCATGGTGGTATTGATAAACTTCTTGAGAAACTGAGCCAAGAATTTTTAAAAATTCCTTACAGTGTTCCGAAATCAAGTACGAGATCAGATTATTAGGCTTTCTGCTTTATTGCAGGTTAGCATCTATTTTCTTAACAGTTCAGCGACATATTCTTTTGTAGCTAAATTAAGAAAGTGCTCTGAGTGCTATTTGCTATTACCAAGCACCAGTAGTCCTGTCTTATCAATTCAATAACATTTGAGGTGGGAAATGTGAGAGGGGCCATTTCTGGAAGGTATAATCTGCTGCATTAGGGGTTATTTGCCAGGCAGGGTTAGCTTTCCTCAGGATTGTGGAGTGTTTATGCTTGAGTTTTCTGGGTGCGTCCCTCTCTTCCAGTTGAGGCTGGGCTGTCCTGGGTACTTAATATCCTCACTTCTGCCGAGAAGCTCTCTCTGCAGGGTCTCATTTACAAGGTAACCAGCCATGGTTCACTTTCACCCTCATCAAAATGTGATTTTCACATACGTTTCCAGACCTCTGCGCTGGATCTTCTGCTAAGTAGCCTGACAGTTTATCTTCTGGTTCGTCGGCTCACAGTCACGATGAAAGCCAGGGAGTGTCAAACTGTGGGCTAGTGGACCAATCTGGCCCGCTGCTTGTTTTGCAGTTATTTTTATTGGCGCATAGCCATGCCCCTTTCTCTTCATGTTGTCTGTGGCTCCATCAGTGCTACAACGGCAGAGTTAAGTAGTTGCAACAAAGACCGTATGGCCCCCAAGGCCTAAGTATGTACCATCTGGTTTTTTAAAGAAAAAGTTTATAGAAAAAGTTGCTGACTCCTGTCTAAGTTAACAAATCAGCTGCACAGACAGTCCTCAGTGCGTGTGAGGCTCACTCAGGTGTACTCGCCACAGTGCTATGCACGTGGAAGGTGCTTGGTCTGAATTTGATAAACGAAGAATGATAAGCACCCTGGGGCTGAAATGCTAATGAAAGAGGGCTGGTCCCCAGTCCCCTAAGTCCATACAACTTAGGAATGTATTTGAGTTTGAGACCAGCATGGGTAATAACAAGACCTCGTCTCTACAAAAAGGAAATTAAAAGCAAAATTAGCTGGGCATGATGGCAAGCGCCTGTAGCCCCAGCTATTCGGGAAACTGAGGCAGGACGATCGCCTGAGCCCAGGAGTTCAAGGTGTGGTGAACTGTGATTACACCACTGCACTCCAGCCTGAGCAACAGAGTGAAACTCTAAAAAAAAAAAAAAAAAACGGGTATTTGGTGAGAACAGTGAGTGGTAGGCCTGTGGGGCGGTTTTCTCCGAGCCGCCACCATCTGCGTCCCTTTCTCAGTCTTCCCAGCTCTTCTCTATAGCACCGTGGACGCTTTGCCTCTACACAGATTTAACCCGGGTGACTTCATCTCTCTGGGGTGTGAGTCTGCCCCCCAGGGGGGCATCTGCTGCACTCTGACCTGTGCTGGGTGGCACTGTGGCCATCTTACACACAGGCTGGGTTCCAGCTGATGGTCCACTGAAGAACCAGCAGTGTCTCCTCTGTGGAAGAAAAACCACGAGAAAAACTGCTCATTTAGAGGCAATTTGTCATTTTCCAAGTCTGGTTCGACTGTACATAATTTTCCCCTTTGCATGAGCACATTAGAACCAGACTTCTTTGGAACCTGTGAATCCACTGTGTTTGTGATTCATGCGTCAAGCATTTCTGTGTGCTCTCTGCTAGGCACTGTCCGGGGTGCACAAACTAGATGGGGACAGTATAAAACCTCACCTTAAGCCTCTCTTTCACCCTGGTGTCCAAGAGTAAGCCAGGTCCATCCTTTCTTTATAATATATTTTACTGCTCCCATTTCTCTCTCTCCAGAAACCGCTTATTACTTTACACCTGGGCTATTCTAGCAAATCTTTTAGCTGGGCTCTAAGACTCCCTGACTCTGGTTCTCATCCTGTGAATGTCATCATAAATCTATTATGTATTCCCATTTCCAACCAAATCCAGCTGTAATCCTTCTGCCTGGCTTTCAGAGCCCTCCGTGAAGACCTCCCGCACAACATTATTTCCATTTATTGCCCATAATAAATTGCCTCCTAGGTATCTGAGCTCTTTTCTGTTTCTCAGCCAGGCTGGTGTTATTTTCCTTGTCTAGAATGAGCCTGTCTAAATACCCTCCTTCCTCTAACTGGGGCTTCTCAACCTCAGTACCACTGACAATTTTGTTGTAGGGGGTTGCCCCTGTGCTTTGTAGGGTGTTTAGCAGCATCCTTGGCCTCTGTCCACTAGATGCCAGCAGCACCCCCTCCCACAGCAGCGGTCTCCAACCTTTTGGGCACCAGGGACCAGTTTTATGGAAGACAACTTTTCCATGGACCAGGGGTAGGGGGATGGTTTCAGGGTGATCCAAATGTATTACATTTATTATGCAGTCAAACCTGTCTGCTAATGATAATCTGTATTTGCAGCTGCTCTGCAGTGTTAGCATCACTGCCTCAGCTCCACCTTAGATCATCGGGCATTAGATTCTCATAAGGAGCGTGCAACCTAGGTTCCTCGCATGCGCAGTTTATAGTAGGGTTTGTGCTCCCGTGAGACCCTAATGCCCCTGCTGATCTGACAGGAGGTGGAGCTTATGCAGTGATGTGAGTGATGAGGAGCGTCTGTAAATACAGATGAAGCTTCGCTGGCTCACCTGCTGCTCACATCCTGCTGTGTGGCCTGGTGCCTAGTGGGCCAGGGACCAGTACCAGTCCTTGGCCTGGGGGTTGGGGACCACAGCCCTGCAGGACAGAATCCTTCACTTTGAGCCTACTTTCTTGTTGCATTTGCTTTGTCAGATTTTTCTAGACAGCATATTCATGGATCATGATTTTTATACACATTGCCAATTTCTGTCTTTTAATTTGTGTAATTTTGAGAACCACCCTTCTAAAACCATATGTTGGGGACCCACTGCCCTGAGCTGTCGCGCTACTCCTCCAGGAAGCCTCTCTGTCTGCTCCAGCCCACACTCACCTTAGCTTCCTTGGGCTAGTGGCTTGTACCAGGCATTGACTTTTAATTAGGCAGTATTGTTTGCCAGTTGTTTTAAGTAAGTTAATCTTGTTGCCATAATTGTGTCGTAGGCTCCTAAAGTCAGGGACCATGTGGTATACTACCTTTTCATGACTTCTGGGAAGTTTTCTCATCTGCAAAATGGGGGTAATAATACTGTACCTTCGCGTTGTTTCGAAGTTCCAGAAGTTAATACGCGTGAAGTGCTTAGAAGGCGCCTTGGCAGACAGTGGCACACAGTGGGCAGCTGTTCAGCTGTTGTCGTTACTCCCTGTCACCCGGTGTCTCTAGCACAGAAGTTAACCTGATAAGTACTCAAGTTATTTTGCTTTTTCTTCTCTTCGGAAGTGGCTGGAATGGGAGTGTGGGCTATGGCCTCAGCACAGATGCCCGGTGTTTTCTCTCTGGTCCTCGAGACCCATGTATTCTTATGCTGTTGACATCAGTTAAAAATAAGTACCAAAGGCTGCTTCTCTGTCAGTCGTGGAAGAGCATCGCAAAGCAGGTTACTGGCTACAGACGACTAAGGGAGTGCAGGAGGTGAGGGAGAGCAGCACCGCCTTTACCTTCATCGAGGGCAGGCTGTCAGCTCCGTGCACGTGTGGATTTGCTCTCCTCCCGCGGTTTTCCTGGGAGCTCCGGGGAAACCATGCTGACTTGAGATCCCTGAGCAGCAGCTCAAAGCTGAAATGTTTTCAACCACATCTTTCTTCCAAGTGCGTTCCTCTCAGTACTTGGTTTTGAATTCCAGTCTCACCACTTCTTAGCCGTGCGACTAACTCTGTAACCCTTGGAGCCTCCATTTCTTTATAAAATGGGGATGATACTAATACCTAGTCCACGGGGTTGGCGTGGGGACTAAAGGAGGTAATGTCGCATCCATGTTTTGTGAGTAAAGCTCATGGCAGCTGTTAAAAGGCAAATCGCAGTCCTTTGTGACCATAAATACTGCTTATGACGTGCCTTTCTAGTGGCAGTGGTGGCATTCTGACAGCAGCCTTGCCCTCTTTGTGCTTTATCTAGGAACATTCCCCCCCTAGGCCAGGTGGCTTCTGGAGCATTCTGAGGGACACACACAAACCGCTGCGGCTACTTGGTAAAGGAGTATGGTGAGGGATCGCCACGGACTGCCCTGTACCCAGCTCTGGCAGCGGGCTCGGCACGTGTGTCGGGTTCCGTGGGGACAGGCGAGCGAAGGCCCGTGCAGACACGTCGTCTGTGGGGCCCGGGGGAGGCAGCACGGATGTTGGTTAATCCCTCGCCCTCCGAAGCTCCCTGGAAAGCCTGTTCCCAACGGGAGGCGGCTCATTTTCTGGGGACACACGCTTGCCAAGTCGCTGAGCTTCCCGGCAGAGAGTTTAATCTGAAGTGAGCTAAGCTGGCGATGCCGGCGGGGGTGACATGAGCCTGTCTTCTTGGCCTGCACAGTGATTATTTCTACCTAGGTGTCGAAATGCGAACATCGCGTTCTGTATTTTAGGGGAGATTGAAGAGTGTTCCGGATACATATATGAGGACTAAGTTTTCCGACTGCTCAGAAAAGATGGCATTTCAGGCATCGGAAGGACCTCGGCAGACAGGGTTAGCTCCAGGGTTAAGCTCTGTGGTCGCGGATCGTCTTAGCTCCCGCTGGACGAGCCTCCCTGCTGGCTCCGTCTTTTGGTGCCCGCCGTGGGCTCTGTGCCTTGCTTGGGCTTTGGTGAGTCAGGTCACTGCCAGGGGCTGCTGTTTTCTCTTCGAAATGCAGAGAGCTGTTCCACAGACAGTGGTTTCTTTGGCTAGCGTAAAAGGAGATCTTCCTTAGGTAAACAATAAATTCATGAATTTTCTTTAAAAGCACAAATTTACATCCTTGAATCTTTTGGAAAGAGGCAGGCAGACCATGAGAGAAGATGGAGCATTTCGATGGCTTTCCAGTCTCCTTGACATAAAACAAACATCTGCACTCAGCAGCGTATTCCTGTCGCAACATCGTCTATTCAGCCAGACTCTGCCTGCGAATATTCTTTTTGGGAACATATGAAGTTAGACACCCATTTAAAGCTGTATTCACAGCTTTGCTTTACCGTCCTGGTAGAGATATATAGAATCTTCATGAATATAAATTTTTTTACATCATGAACTTACGAGCTATGTGATTTATACAGAATACTCATAAATCTTCTCCAGTCTCGATAGTATGCACTTTTCTTTCATTCTGAAATAGCTATTGCTGTATCATTATTTAAAAACACTAACTTTCCTCTTCTGTCTTAAGGATGCAGTGACACTGTGAACACTTTCAGACATTGGCAGATGACCTTAAAATCGACGCTTATGCTATTATGCTACCTTTCTCTGCACAGAGTAGCCACAGTCGCCTCTGATATGAGAATGTTTATCTGTATCTTCTGTGTGGCCACATTTTTGGGTGTTCAGCATATTTCAAAGTTGTTTAATGACGAATGTGATGATCATCTGTGGAAAGACAATTTCAAATTACTATCATGCCAGGAAATACATATTAAATTACTTGTCTAGTCTATATGGAGAAATTATTAAATTTAGTTATTATATTTATGAAGTTTATATGTAGTTTTTAAGTTTATGCATTTAGAGAAGGAAAAGACTATAGAATTAAAAGATTGGAATTTAATTTTCTTAATCTAGCCCAGGAACATATATAATTTTTTTTTTAATTTTTATTTCAGGATATTATGAGGGTACAAACATTTTGGTTACATTTTATGTCTTTGCCTCACCCAAGCGAGAGTTAGAGGCATGCCCTTCCCCTCTACAATGCTCACTGAGTCCATTAGTTGCAGGCACATACATAATTGAATTTGCAAGAGTGTGCTATGGCCCCCCTTCCCATCTCTCCTAACAGAGCGCGCTCCATTTGCTGCGCCCCAGTGAGGTGCATTTGGCCAAGGCTGTGTGATTTTTACAAAGGTTTTTATGCATCGACAGTATCCTCGTTATTTACTTCAGGAAGTAACCTTGCTTAAGTCAATTCAGCCTAGGTAATTATTTTTGAAAAAGAGTGACTTAGGGCAAACTCTGATGTCCCTTGAAGAGCTAGTGATAATTTGAAGATCATTT
>CAUYSK010094615.1:0-110849 GCA_963575035.1 Avahi laniger | reverse complement strand
AAAATAAATAAGTGGGATCTAATCAAATTAAAAAGCTTCTGCACTGCCAAGGAAACTATCGTTAGAGTGAATAGACAGCCCACAGAATGGGAAAAAATATTTGCTCTCTACACATCTGATAAAGGGCTGATAACCAGAATCTACCTAGAACTCAAAAAAATCAACAAGAAAAAAGCAAGAATTAATTTGTTGAAGGAGTGAGGCTGTGCTGTGGTTTGAAAGTGTCCGTCCAAAAGCCTGTGTTGGAAACTTAATCCCCAGTGCACCAGTGTTGGGAGGTGGGGCCTACTGGGAGGTGATGAGGAATTGAGGGTCCTCCCCTCATGAATGGATTACTGTTGTTATTGTGGGAATGGATTTGTGTCATGTTGAGAGTTGGTTCATTATAAAAAGGAAGTTCAGTTTTCTCTCTCTCTCTGCCCTCCGCCTGCCACCCCCACCACAGCCCTCTCCCCTGCCATCTGAGATGACTCAGGTAGAAGGCCCTCGCCAGATGCCAGCACCTTGATATTAGATTTCCCAGACTTAAGAACTGTGAGAAATAAATTTCTTTTTTTTATAAGTTACCCAGTCTCTGGTATTCTATTATAGCAGCCCAAAACAGATCAAGACAGGCTATAGCATGAAGAGTGGTTATTTGAACACAAAAGGGTGTTCTTCCTGGAGCACAGCTTAGAAGAATTAGTTGGACCATCATTCTGGTCCCCGAACTTTAAGAAGCAGAGGAAATGTCTAAATAAATGACACTAAAGGATTCATATTAGAAAAATGTTAATGCCAAGAGTTGTGGTGGAGAAAATGATAATGCACTTATACCAGTATTAAGCACTTTTATGTTTCTATAAAAAGTGCAGATTCTAAGAGGTCATCCCTCTTCTCTTTCGGTGTCCATTTCTTGAGTCCTCCCAACATTTTAGTGAGGTGGAGACAGCACACTTTAAAATGTGGGGCTTTCTCCATCCCCACAAGAAAGATAAGCCTTGATTGGCTTAGGGTTGCTACATCTCCAAGTTCCATGTTGCTTTCAACTCAAGCACATGTCCTGTGCTGGAAAAGCCACTGGGATGGAGGAATTCTGCAGATACATCGTGAGTGCGTGTAAGTGCTGTTGAGATCTGAGTCATTAACAGGGAAAAGGCTAGAAGACATCTAGTCTCCACTGTATACCAAAGTTCACGGAATGTACCATCCAATATCACTGCTATTCCATTTTAAAGTCTTTTACCTTGGAGAAAAAGTGGGAAAAATATCTTATTTAACTTAAGAAGCCATTCTGCAAAAGTATCACAGTCACATAAGATGTAAATAATAGGAGAAACTGAGTGCATGAGGGGAGGAATGTGGGAATTCTCTGTGCTTTCCAATCAATTTTTCTGTAAACCTCAAACTGCCCTGAAAAAAAAGTCTATGAATTTTTAAAAATTCTATAAAATGGTGCAGCTGCTGTATAAAACAGTTTGGCGGGTCATCAAAACATTGAACATAGAATTACCATAAGACCCAGCAATCCCACTCCTTGGAATATACCCAAAAAAACTGAAAATAGGCACTCAAACAAATATTTGTACACAATTACTCACACAGCATTTACTCACAACAGCCAAAAGGTGGAAATGACCCAAATGTCCGTCAATAGACAAAATGGATAAACAAAATGTGAAATATCCATATAACGGACTATTATTCAGCCATAAAAAAGAATAAAGTTATGATACATACTACAATATGGTTGAACTCGGAAAACATTATGTTAAGTGAAAGAAGCCAGCCATAAAAAGTCACATATTGTATGATTCCATTTATTTGAAATACCCAGAATAGGCAAATCCATAGAGACAGAAAGCAGATTAGTGCTTGCCAGGAGCTTAGGGGAGAAGGGAAGGAGTGACTGCTAGCTGGTATTGGTTTTCTTTTGGGGAAGATGAAAATGTTTGCAAGTAGAAGTGATTGTTGCACTATGTTGTAAATATGCTAAATGCCCCTATATCGTACACTTTAAAATGGTAATTTTATGTTATATACATTTTACCTCAAGAAAAGAACCAAGGAGAGGGCATCTTACAAAATAGCTGACCAGTACTCCTCAAAATTGACAAGGTTACCAAAAACAAGGAAAGACTGAGAAACTGTCGTAGCCAAGAAGATCCTAAGGAGACATGGCAACTAAATCTAATGTGGTGTCCTCGGTGGGACCCCAGAACACAAAAAGGACATTAGGTAAACAATAAGGGAATCTGTATAAAGACTTTAGATTATCATAATGTATCCATATTAGTTCATTAAATATAACAAATGTTGCATACTAATGGAGGATGTTAGTAAGAGGGAAAACTGGATGCAGGGTACATGGGATATAATATCTTTCAATTTTTCTGTATATCTAAACTACTCTAAAATCTTTTTTTAAGTTGATTTAAGAAAGGAGTGGCTGCCTGTGCCTTTTGTGCTTGTCTGTCCCCTTTGTTTCCTGCCCCCGGGCTGATGAGTGGGAAGCAGAGGAAGTTTCCTGCCCTCAATGGCCATCTTCATGCTTCTTGTTACATGAGAATAAGAAAATAAAAGAAAATTTTAAAAAGGACTGTTCTTTTAAACCAAATAAATTTTTTAAATTAGAAATTCACTGTTACCATATGCATTAGTTTCTTAAGTTTGTCATAATAAAGTCCGACAAACTGGTTGGCTTAAAACAACAGAAATTTATTGTTTCACAGTTCTGGAGGTCAGAAGTTCAATATCAAGGTGGTGGACGGTGCACTCTTTGAAATTCTGGGTAGACTCTTCCCTTGCCTCTTCCCAGCGTCTCGTGGTTCATCTGCTTATCCTTCTCGTCCTTCTGCTTGCAGCTGCATCACTCCAGTCTGCCTCGGTCATCACAGATGTTCTCCCTGTGTGATTTGGCCTTCAGGAGGCATTCCCCTTGTCCTATAAGGAAACCATCATATCGGATTAGGTGGCCTTCCCTGAAGACCTCATCTAAACTTGATGACATTCACAAAGACCTTATTTCCAAATAAGGTCACATTTATAGATGCCAGTGCTTAGAACTTCAACATATCTTTTTGGGGGGATGCACTTCAATACATAACACTGTATTTTTCCTATTCTATTGTGGACACATGAAAACATTTTTAGAGACCAGCATGGGCCTGTGGATAGGCATTTGGGATGAATGACCTGTGAAATTTTTTTTTTTAATCTTCACAACAACTTTGTGAGCTAGGGCCTTATTCAATCCCTCTGACCTTCTTTCCCACTTTGCAGGCTATGAAATTCAGACATAGGGAAGTGAAGTCAGGTTTTCCTGTGTTGTACAATCAGAGAATGATGAATCCAGAATTAAAACCTAGACTATTTTCAAAGTTCTTTCTCTTTTCATCAAGTAATACTCAGACTAGATGAATTTTTAATGAATCAAATCAAGAGATTGCAAAATATCAGGTTGCTGAGGGAGGCTTATCCTGAAACATTCTTACCGTTCCTTATATTCATTGAGTTTTTTCCTCCCTTGTTTTTTCTGCCACTGTTCTTACTGAACTGAAGGTTTGCCTCACACCCTGGTTTGCAAGCCTCTCTCTCCCTGCACCATTCCGGCTTTCAAGTTTGATTTACTGATATCTACTTGTCTAAATGATAAAATCAAGAAAGCTTTTACCAAGTAAATTTATCATAGAAATGTAACAATTACATGTATTGTGCAAAATGGTTCTTTTTTAAAAAAAAAATACAGGCAAATACATTGGAGTCATTAATTTGAATACTAAGTACAAAGTTCTGTTTAAAAATCCACAAGATGAATAACAAATCATAATTCTGGCAAGGCAAAGACATTCTTCAAAGCCATCGTTTGTATAATCCATTGACGATACTATGATAGTAGCTCGTTGATGGCTGATTTAGAGTCTAGCACATGTGCCATTACCTTTCTGGGGGGATATATTTCATGCATCCTCACGTTACGAGCAGTTGCTGACTCCGAAATGGATTGGGCTGCAAGAGTTCAGCTGAACTATATTCTTTGGGATTCAGAATGTTTAGCACATCCTTATGAAGCACCTACTTTGTGACTATCCTGTGTTTGGTTGTGGAGATAAAGCAATAAAAAAAAGCAGATGGGGTCCTTGCTTTCAGAGAGTTAAACTTTGATGGATGTGGTACACTGAGTTATTGCTGTAAGATTTCACACCTCCCTGGGCATCCCTGCCCTGTGCCATTTGACTTTTCAATGACTCTCACCCAGGCTACATATACTTCCCTTTCAGTGACTATGGGGTTGAACACGTGACTTGCTTTTGGCCAACGAGATGTTAGCAGATGCTGCAAGCTCGATTTTGCAAAGTGCCAGTGCAGCTGGGCTTCCCTCTGCCATGGCTGTGAGGAGAGCTTCCTCCAGGTGCTGCTGCCCATCACCCTGAGCTGTATCCTTGTTGTTGTAAGTCACTGAGTTTTTTGTTGCGTGGCATGTTTATGGTGATAGTTAAATGAACTCCCACACTGCACGAATAGTTCCAAAAATAGCTCTGTAATGACCGGGGCATGGCGTGGGATATGGAGTAGGTTTGGACATGGAGCAGCACAAGGAGTGGGTTTCTGAGAATCAAGTCACCCCAAGCCAGTGACTTTCAAGCTGATACCCAAAGGATGGACAGGAGTTTGGTGAAGAGAGAGGGAAAGGGACTTTTGGGTCGAGGGATCAGCATATGCAGAGGCTCTGAGGAGGAAGAAATTTAGTGCTGAGATGAAGAAGCTCGTGAGGGGACCGGATCCTACAGGCTTTATAGAAATAGAATTTTGGGATTTATCCTAAGAACATTTTAAGGAAGGGAGGGGATGAGCATTTTATTGTTGTAGTACAGTCATCCCTCGATACACAGGATGGATTCCAGGAGCCAAAGTGAATACCATGAATACCAAAGTCTGCTCACACTCAAGTGCCGCCATCAGTCATGTGTAACCCACGTATATGGAAATTGGTCCTTCATCCTACAAATATTGTATTTTCGATCGGTGTTTGGTCAAAAAAAAGTCCGTGTATGAGTGGACCTGCGCAGTTCAAATCTGTGTTGTTCAAGGGTTAGCTGTGCTTGAGACTCACGCAGCTGGTTTACCAACAGTCGCCCCTCCGTGGCTACACCCACGAGGTGATTCTGTGTTTCTCCGGTTACCGCTTCTGTACGTGTTAGGTGAATCTTCCTTCCCCTTTGGATAGTGGATCCCTTCATGACACCTTGGGAAGATTGCATAACTTTTCATTTCCTTGTAATTGTTAAAATTCTGTCGGGTTTAAAATTCTCATCTTGTTTTCATTTTAAACATTATTGCCAGGCAGCCTTGTGGCTAGAGAAACGTAAAGCTGGAGGAGGAAGTCATGAGCTGTGTGTTAACTTCTCTTACTCCTTCCTCCCCTGGGAATGGAGAGGGCTGTGGGCTGTGTGGTGGATCCTATGAGGCACCACCCAGGTTCCCTTTAGGACAAAGGACTTGCTAAGAGTGCCACAGCAGATGGCCCTGAGTGGTCTTCCCACTTTCAGGGTGCTATGGCTGAAAAGAGACACTTTGCCTACTTCCTGGGGCAGTCTGCATCCAATGACTAATTGATGTAGAGGTACACCCAAGTTCTGAATAGCTCTGAAGGTCACTCCAGCTTCAGAACTCCCTGCATGGTCAGCTGAGGCTTGCCTTGAGACTACATCACAGCTCAGCTTCTCCCGATGCCCAATCCTGCTCCTTCCTTTCCCTCCCATCGATATGGCTCTTCGCTTAGTCAGCTTGGGCTGCCATAACAAAACACCATGGACTATGTGGCTTAAACAACAGAAATTTATTTTCTCACAGTTCTGGAGGCTAGAAGTCGAAGATCAAGGTGCCAACAAGGTTGGTTTCTGGTGGGGCCTCTCTTCCTGGCTTGCAGACGGCTGCCTTCTAGCTGTGTCCTTAGATGGCTTTCTGATATGCATGTGAGAAGAGAGGGAGAGACCTCTGGTGTTTCTTCCTTTTCTTATAACAACAACAGTCCTGTTGGATTAAGGCCCCCGCCTTATGATCTCATTTAACCTTAATGATCTCCTTAAAGGCCTGATCTTCAAATACTGTTATATTGGGGGTTAGAGTTTAAACACATGAATTTGGGGGAGAGGGCACAATTCAGTCCATAATAGCTCCCTAAGGTACTCATCTTCGTCTCAGAGTCTGTTTCCAGGGAACCAACCTCCAACAAGCTGCCTCTGCAACCTCGTCTGGCCCTATCTGCTCAGATGGCTTTATGGTGGAAATAGCAAGAAGGAAAGGGAGAATCTTTTATTTTAAAGAAGTACTTTTAGATTTATGGAAAAATTACAAAGATGGTACAGAGATTTCCTATATTCCTCACTCAGTTCCTGTAATGTTTTCATCCCACATTACCGTGATACATTTGTCAAAATTAAGAAACCAACATCAGTACGTTACTATGAATAGTAACTAAACTCCAGGCTGTATTTGGGTTTCACTAGTGTTTCTCTAATGTGCTATTTCTGTTCCAGGGTCGAGTTCAGGGGACCACTTTGCATTTAGTCATAGTATCTCTTTGATCTCCTATGGTCTGTGACGGTTTCAGTCTTTGCTTGTTTTTCAGTGACCCTGACAACTTTGAGGAGTACCAATTGGGTGTTTTGTAGAATGTCCCTCAGTTTGAGTTTATCTATTTGTGTGTGTGTGTGTGTACCTAGACTGGGGTTTTGGGTTTTATAGAAGAAAACCATAGAGGCGAAGTCTTCTCTCATCACATCCTATCAGTACATGACATGCACTAGTGACATCACTGTGACATCAGCCTTGATCATTTGGTTGAAGTGGTGTTTCCAGGTTTCTGCACTGGAATGTGGCCCTTTTCTCTGTGCATACTCTGTTTGTTGGATGTAGACAAACATCTTTTACTCAATGTGCTTGTCTTCTCTCCGGCCGTTGTGCCTCTGCTAACGATGCCTGGCCTGCACGCCTCTACAAGACAAGTGTCCAGATGCTGGCTTTCGTGGAGCATCTGACCCTCCAGCAGCAGGTGACATGAAGGAGTGGTTCTGGTTCAACCTGCTCAGCTCCTACTCCCGGTGAAAAATGAAGCCAAAGGAAGTTAAAGATGCAGTGAATCAGGGTGAACCTTTGGTTTAATGTCAGGTCTTGTGCCACTAATCCAGCATTATTTCTTAACCTGATGTGAATATGGATGTAGGGACAGAGAAAGAGAAGTTCTAGGTGACAGCTCGCTTATCTGGGGCCAGGACAGGGTGAGTGGTGGCTTTGTTGTCATGCCCCCATCTGCCTCCGCCTCTTGCTCATCAGTCAGGCTTGGGTTGTACTTTCACCTCCAGAAGCGAGAGTCAGGGTCAGCCCACCCTACTCACAAAGATGACAGTGGGAGAGGGTGGTTTTCAAAGGAAAACCAAGGTACCATCCTGGGAGCAGCAACAGATGCCAGACAGGACAGAATAACAGACCCCACCACTACAGGTGTGAAGTCCCAAATTGTGGCAACAGGAAGTTGAAGGTTTCTGTGACTCTTGGGCCACTTTGCTGCAGCATCATTAATGCATAAGGGACACACTGTATGTCTATAATTTAGGCTTTGTTTGTACATTTTACCTGAGCTGATTCTTCTTTGCCGTAGACAAGGAAAAGAAAATAATACAATATAATAATAGTATTACACTGTTGTATATTTGAAAGTCCTTTGCATATGACAGAAGCCTTTCAAACATGCAATCTTAGTTAATTCTTGCAGTGATCCTGTGAAATGGTTACCACAGATGTGAACGTCACCCCCATTTTACAAGTGAAGCAAGCGAAGCTTATAAATATTCAGTAAATTGCTGGAGATCACTAGAGCAGATTCAGTGAGTGCCTTGTTCACTTCCCAGTCAGCAGTCCAGCGCATGCCTCCCAGTTCTACACGTCCGTGCATCTCTCCTCCTGAGAGCCTCCTCGTGCCAGGGGCGGGCTGGAAATGCTGAGGCACTGATGCTCCTAGAAACAGCCTCTGAGCCAGTGGTGGATATGAGCTGGAGGTTAGACACCCTAGCTTCCTTGTTGCTGGAGTGAGGAGCAATGAGGGAGAACAGCTCTAAGGCATGTGACCTACCCTGTGTCTCTCTGTTCCCCGGCAGGAATGAGCCCCAGCCATCCTCAGCTGCGTGCTTGTTCATGCCCCATTTCAGCTGCCTGCCCCTCCCTGTCTTAATTCCTTGCCCCACGACCAGCGCTTTCTGGGAGCACCTCCCAAATAAATGACTTGCACCCGGATCATTGTCTGAGGGCTTGCATTTGGTAGAACCCAACCAAAGACAGCCACAACATTAGATAGTGGTTGTATATTTCCATTGTAAGTGACAGAAACTCCAACTTAAACTGGCTCAAGCAGGAAAAGAATTTATTGGTTCACGTAATTGAACAGTCCAGTCTAATAGCTGTAGCTTCAGGCAGGATTGAATCTATTTCTTTCAATGATGTTCCCAGCACTTGATCTCTCTCTTTGCACTGCTCTGCTCTTGTTCCCCTGTGTTAACTTCTTTCTCAGACAGACCACATTTCCAGGAGCTTACGTGAGCCCAGGTTCAAGTCCAGGGGAAAAGGGAGCCTCTCCCTCCAGGTAATGCCCGCTAAATCCTGAGGTTAAGTGTGATTGGCTCTGACTGTATCACGTGCTTATCTTTGAACCAATCACTGTGCCCTGTGAGGTATAAATGGCCAGACTTGGGCCACAAGGCCAAGGTATCTGGTGGGTGGTCCTGTCAGCGGCCTCCAATCGCAGGGAGTAAAACTGGATGGTGGTGATTCTCCAAGGAAGACGCTGGTTCTTTTACAGAAGAAGGAGGATCAGTGTTCTACAGTTTCATACCCATACCTTCTGACTGTTCATACTTTGAGAAGAAGTGCTATCTTTAAACAATGTCTTAGTTCCAGTTAATTTCAAGAAAAATACATCATAAATGCCTCACTATTTTGGATATGCTTAGATACAGGAAAGGACCAAAGTCCCTAAGAACCATAAGATAATTATTTTACAGTAACATAAATCATCCCTTTCAGGCAGTTAATTTGGTGGGTCTGATTGAGTTTTTTCATGTGGCCGAAACTTAAGAAGCAAAAATGGTCACATTTCATTTCTTCCCTTAAAACAGTAATGTCCTGCTTGCTATGATTTTAAAGGCATATTGCAGATAACTGAAATACCATGGCTTAATGTAGGGGTAAGAAACCTGCTTCAGCAAAGGGACAGAGGATAAATATTTTAAGCTTCATGAGCTAAGAGGCAAAATCAAGGATATTAAATGGGCACTTATGCAACAAGAGAGAAGACAGATTTTCACAAATTTTTGAATGACAAAATTCAAAATATAATAATTGAGTTCAAGTTTTTGTGATACATGTCTACTAATAAAAAAATAGAATTCTTGTGTGCACCTGTAGTATCAGCCACTCGGAAGACTGAGGTGGGAGGATCGCTTGAG
Organism: Avahi laniger; assembly: GCA_963575035.1. NCBI lineage: Eukaryota > Metazoa > Chordata > Mammalia > Primates > Indriidae > Avahi > Avahi laniger. Next base: position 101,370 of record CAUYSK010094615.1, on the reverse strand, counting down.
GCCAGGAACTTGAGGCCTTAGTGTGCTATGATCACACCTGTGAGTAGCCACTGCACTCTAACCTGAACAATATAGTGAGACCTTGTCTTTAAAAAAAAAAAGTCATATTTTGAGGGGGATAACATTTTCCTTAATTAAGATTCAGAGTTAGTATTCCATGTTATCAAATCAATTGCAAATGTTCATCTATAAAAACTATTCTTAACTCATGGGGCATACAAAAACATGGTGGGCCAGATTTGACCGACAGGCTGTAATTTGCTGACCCTTGGCTTAACCAAAAAGGAAATTTATTGACTCACATAATTAAAAAAAAATTTAAAGGTAGAGCAGACTTCAAACTGAGCTAATTCTGAACTCCAGTTTTATTTCATTGGGATATCTTTTTTCCACCCTCCTTCCTGGGCTGGCTTTATCCTGAGCCTGGATTCTGTCAAGGCTGCCCTTAGAAACTGGAGCTGAATGTTTCCTCATTCACATTCAGGAAGGGCCACTGAGCCACTGAGCAAAAGTCCTGAGCTTCACTCTGATAAGGAACAAACTTGAGCCAACCATTGTGACAAGGGGCAGGACCAACTGTCCTCAGCACCTTGTCTTGTTACTTACATCAGCTTCCCATTAAAGAATCTTAACATTCTCCTGAATGATATTCTGTTAGTCCTGCGTGCTCTAGCTCTTAACCAAGATCTTGAATCACTCCCTTCCTCAAAAAGGATGCCCGAGAAGATGTATTCAGCATCCTTGACAGAATTATTGAGCCATGGATCATTTTAATTTTTTTAAAGACATAAGCGTTACTTCCTCTTACCTATATCCATCCTAGTACCTTTATGAAATGGAAGGCACATGGAAAGATTTTGTTTTTTTCCTTGTCTCCAATGTATCCTTACAGACTTGTAGCGCTATATTAAGTAATTTGGAGAAACTGTAAAAGAAGCATAAGCAACAATTCAACAGCTAACAAACATAAAAATCATTTAGAACACAGATCAGCAAACTGTGACCCTCAGGCCAAATCTAGTCTATTGTGTTTTTGTAAATAAAGTTTTATTAGAACACAGCCATACTCATTCATGATGTATCGTCTGTGGCTCCTTTCATGCTACAATGGCTACAACAGCAGAGTTTGGTAACAGAAATATGACAACACAGCAAGTTAGGATTGTATTTCTCCTGTCACAAGAAGTCTGCAGTTGTGTAGCACAGGCTTGGTACAAAGGTTTCCTGATTATATCAAGGACCCGGGTTGCTTTCACCATCTTTAATGTATGACTTCTGTCCTCAGGCTCTTGGGAAGATGATGGATCCACTTCCAGACACTATGTTTACATCCTGGGCAGGCAGAAAGAGGAAGGTCAATAAGCAGAAGTTACATTTGGTCTGTTTTTCTAGGGAACACCTTTATAGGGCTTCCCAGAAATCCCCACCCAGCACATTTCCAAGTACATGTTACTGGGCAGAACTATGTCCCACAGCCACAACTAGCTGCAGTGGAGCCCCTGGGAAACTGATGTTTCACCTTCCAAATTATTTTTTTAAGCTACACAAGAAGGGAATAATAGATAATAAGTGGGCAACTACAAATATCTTGCACACCACAGAGTCACAAATCCAAATGTCTACAAGACTGCAGGGGACTTGAACATGTTCTTCACTCCATTGGAGACACTACAGACTGGTAGGAATTATGATGAAGTTGAGAGGACACACCCGATCTATGGGTGTTAGATTCAAAATTTCCTAAAACAGTCTGCAAGCCTTGAGTTTTTGACATCGTCCTTGGATGATGCTTCTTACATGAGTCAGTCATTTGAAAAGTGAGTTCCAAAAAGTTGGTCATTTATTCATTTATTCTATAACATTCTATTAACATTAGCATTCACTTACCACCTACTTCTGGTGTCCCAGGCTGTGGTCTATGGTTCCCTTTGTGCATTTATTAAACTCAGAAACCACAAATCAACATGTGAACAAAAATTTGTCTAGGCTAAATAGGTAACATGTTTGCACATTATTTATGACTGTTTTAAAAAAATAGGTGGAGGCCTTCGTGAGTCATAAAATACAAATTTGTTGAACAAAAGTATACCTAGTTTCAGAGTAGCTTTTTGTGATGTATTTTCCATTCAACAGATATTTAAAAGCAAAGCAACTATTGTGTACAAGTCCTAATTTTTTTTATATTAACAAAAGTTCTCATGTGACAAAAAGGTTGGGAAACAATCTGCCAGGTACTGAAGACTATGGAAATGATGAGATGAATATGTCACAGCCTCTGTTCTAAGGAAACTCATGGCATGGTAGGAATAAAGGAATGTACTAGGTGGGAATCTTTTGGTTGCAAGTAAAAGCAATTCAGTTCAATCTGGCTTAAGGGAAAACAAGGAATATACTGGGTAATTTGGCCAAAAGGTTCAGAATTAAACACTTTCTTAGCTCATTCAGGCATGCCTGGACCCAGAGCCTAAATTGTGTCTTCAAGATTTCGTCTTTGCATGTCCTGATTTTGCTTTCCTCAGTGTTGGATTCACTCTCATGTTTCCTACTGACTCCCTGCTATGAACACTGTCCAAGATCACATTATTGAAGCTCCAAATACCTCCTAATTCTAGTGGGAAGAGACATGAACCTTTCCCATAGATTAACTTTTCATGTGAATCAACTGATGTGGCAAGAGGGAGGGAAGTTACTGATGGGTCAGATTTGGGACATGTGTCTGTCTCTATGTGTCTGGGAAGAGTTAGCACCAAGCAAAACACATGGCCAGTGGATGGAGTCCGTGGGGTCTTCAAGGAGAAATAGGGATGCCGTTATGAGAAGGAGGAGGAATAAATGCTGGAAAGACAAAAATAACAGATACTCACTAGAAACAAATCAAGATCAACACCTTGGAGGAAGAAAATAATGAATAACGTAAGAGAGATGCATTTTCTCATTCAATGTTTTCTTCAATAAACATTTACTAAAGTTTTTTATTTTAGTGGAGACTGTTGATTGCCAATATCTACTCCCGCCTTCCATCCCCTTTTTCCTATTAGAGCCATTGACTTTTCTCATTGTCCCTCTTTAAGTGGCCATGTGTTTGAGAGATGACTGCTCCATCTGGAAACCCAAGGGTGGGTCTTGATTGTCTAAGCCTAAGCCAATCAGCTCAGTGCCATTCCTTTTGCTATTGATTTAAGGTATAAACATAAGCAGCGTTTGGGGCAATGAAATGTGAAGTGATGTCTTCAGGAAGCTTCCAAGAAAGTTTTTCTTGCCCTTACAAAAACAAAAACCAAAAAATAACAAAACAGTTAAGGGTCCTCAAAGGGAGCTAACTGGTAGACCCAGTCTACATGAAATAGTGTGGGTTCTTGGATGATTTTATGGAGGAAATTAATGACTCCAGAAGTGACCCCCACCTCTAGATTTCTAGTTGTATGAGAAAATAGCTTTCTATATTTTGAGTTACATTGGGGTTTTATGTTACTTGTGGCTAATGCACCTTCTATATGCAATGGTTCCAGGACCAGGGGTTGAGGATAAGAAATAGTAGGATATATATCCTCTGCTTATATGATGCTTACAGTCTACTGGGGTAGAAGTTGTTATTTTTTACTAGTTTATTCTACATCTTTCTCTCTGTGAAGTTAACCAAAGTATCAAGAAAATCATGAGGGCAAACTCAACATGTTTCTCTCAACGTGGTCGCTGGCCAAATGCTGGCTCTTGGGCAAATATCCCTTCTTTCCCAGAAACAAAATGTAGAGTGCATGGCCCTCCACTGGTGGGTCAAGAATGCCATCTCCACAGACAAAGGAAAACACACACTTTTCTATTCCCACTTATAAAACCCCAATTATGGGCACAATGAGGATCTGTGGAACCCCACCAGCACTAACAAAAATAAAGCACTTAGCTCATGCAATCTTGTCTCTTTATTTTCAATATCACTTACAATGTAAGCTTTTTACAAAATCAAATCCTTTCTCACCAACGATATGATTTTCCCTGAAAAGCCTTTGAAGTATCCCGCCGTTATCACTTCTGTACACAAACATTAGCAGAAGCCCTGCTAGGCAGGAGAGGACAAAAATAATTGTTCAGCCTTCATTTTAATTTAACCTTTTGCAAATTCCTACTTTAAAAAAGTTCCCCTTGACTTCCTGGCATCATATTGAGATAATTTATGAGACAGTCCATTCTTGTTAAGACAGCAAATCTCCATGAATCTTTCCCCCATCAAAGACTGTCCTGGACCCTTCACCTCTTTTAATTTAGGCATCTTACTCTCTTTCTTTACCGTTTGCATGGATCCCTTTGTCACCTTAACATTCTTGTCTAATGGTTTCTGTACAATTAAGGCATTATGGAGGTGCATGTTAATATGTCTCTGAAAATTTACAGAGGCCATATATCTTGGTGTTTGCAAAGGGATGTGCCGACAATAGGCTAGCAATGCAGGTGCTCAGCTTTTCCAGCTGATAGGAGACACGGAGTTCATTATCTGTCATACTGGTAGTGGGACAAAGCAGAGACCTTTGTCAGAAAGGTGTGAGAAGACAAAGAGGAGCTAGCCTGGTATAAATCAGGAGGGAAATACAGATTTAAGCTATTTGGTATCAGGTTTGGTAGGAGAGGAGTTAAAAACATGAAATCTCTGTGCACGTTGCCCTCTTTTTAGATTCCTGCTTCCGTATTTGCTAGCCATTTGATTTTGTACTGCAGCCTCTCTAATCTTCAGTTTCTTCATTTGTGAAATGGAGGTACATTTAGAACACAGCCCCAGTTCCTTACTGTGTCCCACCTGGTTCACTGGATCTAGTCCCTGCCTTGGACTCAGCCCCAGCTCGTGCTGCCATGTAACAACAGCCGCTTGCCACCTCAGGGCCTTTGGCCATGCTGTTGCGTCCTCTTCCATGAAATACCTTTCCTGCAGATGCTCACAGGGTGGGCTCCTGCTCTTCCTTCATGAGCCAGGTTACATTTTATTTTCTCGCATAGGTCCTGATCTTAGTGTAGGTTCCCCAAAGGCAGACATGAGGAGTTTATTTGAGAGGTGGGAGGTGATTGCAGGAATCAAAGGAACGGGGAAGAAGGAGCGTCAAGACAAGGTGATATTAATAAGAAATTTACCACTGTAGGCAACTGGGACTCAGTCCTTCTAGGGAGTCTCCAGGGGCCTGTGTAAAATGCCCTCAGAGTTGTCCTAGTAAGGGGCTGGGAAGCTGGGGCGGTTACCCACCAGCTCTCCTCCTGCACAGGTAGAGGGTCAGTCCTGGAGGTGATAATTATTTGTCACTTCCAGCCTCTGCTCCCACGGGCTGAACACGATGGTCCCTGCGTTGGAGAAGGTGCTGAGACACAGAGACGCCAGTGCTATAGGTAGGAAGCTCTTGGTGCGTGAGAGAACTGCCCAACAGGCTGCAGGTGGCGTCATGGGTGCACAGAGGGGACATGGGCGGGTGCTGGCTGTCCCCTGCCATCTTCCATTGTTCTCTATTCCTTTTTCATGCCCATGGCCTTGAAAGCACTTAGCACAATTGGTAAGCATGCCCTTCTTTGTTTGTACATTTGTTAAGTTAGTATGTTGTAGAGTTCAAGAGCACAGGACTATGTTTGTCTGTTCTTGAATGTTTCTTTAGTGATAGCAAAAAGTGATATTCAAAGGATTAATATTTAAACACCAGCATGCAGGGGTGTCAATTATTCGAAAGTTTGCCCACCCTGCCTTACAGTAAGTTTCTAGAAGTAAAATTGTTATGTCTAAGACATAAAGTTTTTAAAGTAGGACATGCCTGTGTTAGTAATGTTTTTGAGATTCTTCATAAACCCAAACAGAACAGGTTTAAATTGCAGGAATGGTGGTAAATTAAATCCTGAGGATCTCAAATATGAGTGTCTTGGTAATGAACATGAAAAATTTTTCTTTTTTTTTTAAAGCAGCATAAGCAAAGTGATTCTAAATGTTTAAAAATGAGTGTTTGTGTGTGTTTTGGGTTTCACTAAAAGCCCATTTAAAATCTCCTTGAGTGCTTTTTCATTTTGTTTATAAGTATTCAGAACAAAAGAATAAAACTTCAACTTTCAGCGAGACTCTCCCCTCTCCAGCTAGGACATACAACTGAAAAATAAAAAAAAAGGAAAATTTTACTTTGACAAACGTAGCACCTACATTGGGAATATGAAGACAGGTTTCTCCCTAAAAGGTTAACTAGAGACAATAATTACTTTCTCCAGAGATCACCAAAGTGACATGCTGCTGTCTTGATTTCATTGCTGTTTTATGATGTGCATTTCTTGCCACTTATAAATGAAACAAATGAGGTTAGATGGCAAAGATTATGAAAGGAATTAGCAATAATGAGACTGGTAACAAAAAATATTATTATAGAAAATTGAGTTGACCTTACTTTCATAATTATTCGCCTTAATTGTTTTTTGTAGTATAATTTGAAAGAAATTAAATAATACTAATATTCCCTCTACCACTGACTAGGAATTTCATGTAATGATTAATAACTTTCAAAACTAAAGATTTGGCTGCCCTCTTCGAGGTCAGTGTTGCTATTCCAGAAAACTTCATGTCCTCAACAGGATCCTCAGTCACTTATGTCAGGACCGTCATTTTACTCCTCAGTTACCTTGGGTGGTGTGGCCGTGCGGCACAGGAATCGCATCTGCTTCCAATCTGCATGGGATTCACTTCTCTCCTGATCCTGGACTCTCTCTCTTCCCAATTTTCCCACTAGAATGTTCTCAGTCAATCAGTCATGTTCACACTAATGAGTGATGCAACCAGACCTTTTTAGTTAATTGGGTGGGCATAATTTGAATTTGCAATTTATAAAATTTTCTTAGGACATGCCTTGAGGGCAAGATAGTAAATATAGAACTTTCTATTTGTTCATAATTTTGGACAAAACGATCACTAAGATGTATTGAACATTCACTATGTAGCCAGCAGGTGCCCACTCAGGTTGTTGACAAGCATTATCTCACTTAACCTTCTCTGTAACCCTATAATATAAGCACTATTGTCTTTCCATTTTTCAGATAAGAAAACTGATACTTAAAAGGTCAAATAAGTTGCCGAGGTCCAAGCAAGGCTGAGCCAAGATTTGAATTCTTACACCTGACTGCCGAACCCGAGCTCTTGGCCTGCAGGATGGAATCAAAGCGAACCAATCAGAAGAAATACTGGTGTTGGCATCAGGTAACTTGTGGTTCATTTCTGTTCTCTCACTTAACATCTTTGCATGCAACTTCTCTCAGTTCAAGTTTACACTTAGACAATTGGAATAACAACACTTAATTTACTGAGTTGCAGTAAATTTTAAATAGAGAACATAGTGACATACCTTGAACACTGATGAACTACAGTGGTGCTCAATAAATGATCACTTCTCCCCATTACTTATGGAAACTTTTCTCCCTAAAGCTTGGAAAGCATTTAACACAATTCCTGACACGGAGAAACCACTCAGTAATAATATTACTCAGCATTTATTGAGTGCCTGCTGTATGCTGGACTCCTCATTGCATGCTTTGCGGGTGACATCTCTAATCCTCACCACTCTCCTATGCTGTAGGTACTGATTTGCCCTCATTTTTAAGAGAGTGGCTGGGTGGTTTCCATCTGGTAAGCAGTGGAGCTGCAGTTTAGGCTCAGAATCCAAGCTCTGAGTCAGTTGGCTATTGTGTCAGCTACTATGGTTAATTGTGATGTTGTTACTAAACTCTATGAGTCTATGAATGGCTTGTAATGTCTTTCCTTTTCATCACATCTGGAGTGATCTCTTTCTCTTTTGAACTCCAGTGGCTTTTACTGTCTGTCTAAATCAGTAAGCAATAAATCATGGCCTCCAATCCATTATGGCCTCCCAGGCTTTCCTGAAGTGTTTAAATCACTATTGCCTTTGTTCATTCATTGATTTGATCACTCAGCAAACATAATGGTGTGGCTATTATATATTCCAGGCACTGTGGGAGGTGCTGAGAGTGCAGAGAAGAACATAAGAGACATCATCGCCATTGAGGGAAGAGTCAGGTGTCACAGGTACTGAAACCTTCGTGAGGGGGGGGTCCTTTTTAGGAAAAGAACACTAAATTACAAATACACAATCAGATTCAGAACTGGGGACGGCGCCTGTGCAACTGATGGGTGTGGGAACTGAAGCTTCATTACCTTGGTGATAAATCCACTATGGGTCCCTACCATCATGGATCTTAGAATTCTAGATTCTGGTGTAACCCCAACACAGCAGTGAGGCATTGAGGCGCTGATCAATAAGTCAAGTCAAAACAAAACAGAACGTAAATACGACTGCAGACCTTAAGGAATTATGAAAATCCTTACTGCAGGTTTCCTTGAAGGGACTAACCAAGCAGGTGAATTGACACAGTGTGCCACATAAAAAGGTTCCTAAATGTCCTTCGCCCCCAGATGTTGATACTTTTCACCTTGAACTTCCTGCTACCCTCATCACCCTACTGCTCTCTGTTTTCCGTTCCATCTCTTGCCTAACGCTCTTAAAACCCCAGAAACCCTCCCACTCACTGCATGCTGACCCTAAACTGGTGCAGACAGTTTTCCACTGTGAATGGTTTTGTGGACACTTCTAGAATTAATTCACCACACCCTCCTCCACACACGTAGCACACACAGACACACACACTTCTAGAGAATTAAATTATTCTCCACTTGGTTAGCCTCATTTAAAAGTTTAAACTTTTATTTATCATTTCCCAAACTGGATGGCAGGGACTCATTTATGTTTTTGCAGTTTCTGGCATAACTGGGACCCCTCCCCTGCCAAATATTTTGAAATTGAGGCCATAATTTTAAAATAACAATTATAATGAATAACAACTGGCGATTCTGCTTTTAAAAAATGATTAGCGAGGCTCAAAATTCCATGCTCCGTTTAGTCATTAAGTTCAGGTGAGAACTCCAGAAATAATGAGGGTAGGGGTTGGAGGGAAATGAGATTTGAAAGTAAATAGCAGATGGAAAGAATTTACATTAATGTTGATTAAACATTTGGCACGTTGGGCTAGAGCAGTGATTCTCAACCCAGGGAACACGTGACAATGTCTGGAGACACTTTTGGTTGTTACAACTAGGGCTAGGAAGTGCCACTGCCACTAGCTGGGTGGAGGCCAGGGACGCTGCTAAACACTCTGCAATGCACAGGACAGCCCCCAACAGAGAATTTTCTGTACCCAATGTCAATAACGTTGAGATTTTCAGATCCCGAACCAGAGAACCCAGAGAAACAGCCTTACATTAAATAATTAGCCAATTACTCAAACAACCAATCAATTAACTAACCAGCTGACTAATGGTATGGACCTCTTTCCATACCATGAATTGACTCACTTCTTTTTCTCAATTATTAACTAATCAATTTATGGGTAAAACAAAGCCTGTAAATTTGGTTATTTTATAAAATTGGTCTCTTTGGTTGGTTGAAATGGCAGTGCGCGTGCGTGCGTGTGTGTGTGCATGCATGTAGGGGTGTGTGTGTGTATGGTCATATTGTATGGCAAAGTAATAACTTTTTCTCCTTATCCTAAAATGTCCTGTGTGTTTACACAACAGGTAGAGGGTTGGACTGACCGTACATGAATGATCTGGTTTAATCATCCCTACACTCTGAGTGTAATTAACCCCATTCAAAGATGATAGCCTGTGGTGTAGTGATGAGTAACTTGTCAAAGATTACATGAGCTCTGGTAGGCGAGAGGCGCAGATCTCAGTCTAGGCCTGTCTCAGCCCAAAGCCCACGCTCTTAGCTAGGATCTCGGAAATGCCACTCAGTCCACGCCCCCCTCAATGAGTTTTGTGATATCCACGAGACACCTGCATTATTATTTTCCTGATTTTTAAAAATTTAAATAAATTTACTCTTACCCCCAGCAGTAATGGCCTAGAATCACCGGTTCAGTACCCTGACATACACTTTTTTTCTTATAAATTTTGAGGAATCACTGCTTTGAAACCACAATGTTAAGCCACCCCTTGCCTATTTCAAACTGAGTTTTTAATGGTCAAGTACTATATAAGTGGAAATTATAGTAATAATTGATTAGTTCCTCCATGCGAGGGCCACAAAGCACTCTCTAGAAGTTCTCAATGGCCAAATTAAGATCAGCAAAATAAAGAGTGATGATTTAAAAAAAAGATTAAAGGAAAATGCTTTTAAGGGGCTCCTGTGATTAAATGCAATCAAAGGAGAGCCAATGGGTTAACTCGTTTCTGCCAAGCACGGTTACATAGTGTTCAATTTGATAAAGGACCCCGCAGTAGCTTTCAGACAGAGAAATGGGAATTAGCGGCATTCCCTCTCCAATTACTAATTTTACAGAAACGCAAACAGCTCAGCAAAGGGACACGCTGTCTGTTCTAAGGCTTTTGGTGAACAAATACATTTGATAGTTGAGACGACATCCTGAAAGAAATAGGCCCTGATTTTCAGTGTATCCTCGAATTCTTTTATTTTGTTGTCAATAGATTTAATAATTGATTGTGGGGGGAAAACACAATAGGGTAAGAACAATACCAGGGTTATCTCAATAGTTCTAGAGGAACAATTTGTGTCAAATTAGGTGAGGTTTTTTTTTTTTTTCTTTTTTTTAATTATATGCAGTGCTGTCACCAGCTAAATTCTCACTGATTTAGCCTCTCTCTTCCCTGTTCCATTTAACTGGGATAAACCCTTGTGGCCAATCTTCTGTGAATAAAATTGTCAGCCTTTCCTAGGAATGAGTCAATCTGTATATTTGTAGACTGCAAACAAAAGCATGGGATAAGGAAGATAAATGCTAGAATAAAAAGAAAAGGAGATGATTTTTCCACCTCATCATGATGAACACGCTTTCCAAAAGATGCTTTGGTGAAACGGATGCAGTAATTTCACCTTTTGTAATCCCCGTCATTTTGATCCCTCGGTAGTAGGAAAGAGGTTTGTCTTGGGTTCCCACAGTCTTTGATAGCTTTGCTATGGCACTTACTGCATTCTACTGAAATTCACTATTTTCCTATGTGTCTTCCCAGCTGCACTGTGGCCTTGTGCAAAGTGAGCCTCCATAGGGTTTTGAACATAGTAAGTATTCAATAAACTTACACATAAATTATTCTCTCTCTGAACTCTGTTTCTAGAGGAGTGGTTTTCAACAGGGGCAATAGTGCCTCTCAGGGAACATCTGGAAATATCTGGAGATATTTTGATTATCAAGACTGGGGTGGGAGTGGGGTCCTAATGGTATCTACTTGGAGGCCAAGGGTGCTGTTAAACACCCTACAATGCACGGGATAGCCCCCTACAGCAAAGAATTATCCAGCCCCAAATGTTAGTAGTACCCAAGTAGGGAAGCCATCTCTGGAGGTATCTTCTATAAACCCAGAATGGGAGATGAATATTCTGGGAAGCTTTACGGTCTCTCACTCACTTGCACTGCCCTTCTCAGGCCCTGGGAGGGACCATAACAATTTATTCACATGCTCATGTATTCTTGTCCAATTTTCAAACGTAGGTGGCTAAGGGCAATGTTTGGACATGGCTGAGGGGAAGACCTGAGAACTCATTTAATTTGTGTTTAGTGGATTATACACATGTGGCTTTAGGTGATTTTGTATAAAACTGGTGCTTGCTGTGCTGGTATAGGAATGGCTTCCAGAACATTTCTAATGTCTACTTTGCCAGCTCTCCCGGCATATGGTGATACAAAGATAAAGGCCAGAGGCTCTATAAGACTGTGTGTATTTTTCAGGCACTTAGCAGTCGTTGTAAGTGGTAGTAGAGGAGACACAAGGTTTAAAATATGTGGAAAAAAAAGCTGGTCTTTGGAACATTTTTCCAATCATCAGATGTGTAAGTTGAAGTGGAGGATGAGATGGATTTCTCATTGACGCCATGACAAAACAGAATTTCTTTCCCCCTGAAATACAGTCTGTAGTACAGTGTGTACAATTATAAAAACACCATGAATTTTTCTTTTAAAAAATGTCAATTGAAATGTACCAGAATTCCTGAATTGTAAGGCATAAACTGGTAGCAGTAGCATGAAGGCAAGTACATGTCTATGAAGGTGCGTATTTTATGTATACCAATTATCAATAATATGAAACCAATTTAAATTGATCATGAATTACTATTCTTTTTGCAAAGAGTGATAAAATCATTGTTATAAGAAAAGACCATCAACTTGTAGACAGCCTAAAATGTGGAAGAGATCTCTCGTGGAGGCGTGTCAGGCAGTTCATTAATTAAAACTGTTACGTTATTTTTCCCAGTCTTGTGAAACTAGTGGTATTTTCAGTTTTTCCAAATGTTGTGATTTCTTATTTTCATTCAAATAAATATGCAGTTATGTACCTAATTTTATATTTTTGTGTTATTGTTCTTAATTAGGGTCCCCAAATTGTATAAGCTCCATCCAGGTGCCACATAACCAGGATCCCGCAGACTCACAGGCTTATGTCTCTAAATCAGCCCTTTCCTGTGAGCTCCTTTGAGTGTTGGACTCATGTTAGATCACGTGGACATCATTTCTGGGATACCCCAGAGACATCTCCAAACTCTGTATGTCCAAAGTCAAGCTTGTCATAAATGCTCCCATGTCCCAACCTGGCTGCCCTTAAGTGCTCCCTCTCAGTGCCTGGCAAAATACCTGTTAGGAAAGCTGGTGGTCTAGGGCTCACCCTTGCCACCTGCCTCTCCCCACTCCTGTACCCAATCCATGCTGTCCTGCCACTTCTGTCTTTTAAATACCATCTAAATTCATTTATTTTTTCCCCTCTGTACCACTTCCACCACTCCTCTGGTCCAAGCCACTGTCACTGTCTTCTTGGACTCTGGGAACCTCCAGCTGTGCACCAGTTTCATTCTTTGTCTCCATTTCAAACCACTCTCCAAGGAATGCCCAGGGTAATCTTCGCAAAACACAGATCTAATCGTACCAGCTCTCCCATACAAAACCTTCAATGGCTCCCCAATGGCTCCAAGTTTACAAAACAAACAAACTATCAAGCAGAGACTTTTAAAATGGCCAGAAAGCAAGGCATGATCTGGATTCTCATTACTGCTCCAGCTTCATCTTGCATCTCCCTCCCTCTGTTTGTGCTTTTTCCTGGTGTAACATCTTTGCACCTGCTCTACCCTTGTCACCTCCACCTGGTGAACTCCTGTTCATCCCTCAGGTCCTTGCACAAGCATCGCTCCACATGGGAATCCTTTCTCAACTTCTTGAGCGGTTCTAATACCCCATTATAGGCTCTCTTTGCAGAGGACTGGTTCAGAGCAATTCTCACAATTGCAATCTTACATTTGCAATTGCTTCTCTTTAATGAATGTCCATTTTCCTTACAGATGGTGAGCCCATGATGGATTTCACCCATCATTGTATCCTTAGCACTTTTATAAAATATAATGTAATACATAGTTGGTGATCTATAAGAACTTAATGTTCTAGATTAAGATTGATTATTGAGAAAGGGGGCCAAGAGAGAGCCTGCGGGCTTATTTTTTTATGGAATTTTAGGTCAAAAGTCTTGGGTGGTAATAAATAGTACATTTGTTTAGAAAATTCTGAAGTTGGTAGACACTACTTGGGAATCTAATAACATTTAGGGCAGGTGGATTCAGGCCCTTTTGTATCTTTAATTTTTTCCCATGGCAATAAGATCTCCTATATATAGGGTATAAGTTATTGAATAACTCCAAGTCTTAGGTGACAAATCAGATACAGTGGTCAGTTCTGACTAGGGGCATGATATTTGGACAGAGAACCAAATAAGGTGAGTTTCAGGCAGAGGAATCTGTAGCCACAAAGACCCTGAGTTAGGAACTACTTTGGCTTATTTAGGAAACAGCAAGAAGGTGGAAAAAGCTGGAACTCAGGGATGATGTTATATTATTTGGTGCACATAGGTTTACAATTACAGCATTTTCTTTAGCAAATATGTCTTTTATCATTATATTTCTCTTATCTTACTATTACTTTAAATTCTACTTTTTCTGCTATTAACATTGACTTTTCTTCTTTGTATATCTTTGACCATACTTTTATTTCCATTTTTAAAAAATTACTTTGTTTAAATTGTGTTTCTTGTAAATAACAGATATCTAGGATAAATTATGTTACATCTTTCCTATTTGAGAGGGCAGAAAAATGTGAATTTTATTTATAAATATTTCCACCAAAATTTTTAGTATGAAAATGTCTTGGTGCTAAGGTGACACATCCATTATCTGAAGGTGATTTACATATACTAAATAATTCATTTCCTGGTGAGTTTAACTGAGGTATTACTGAACATGTCATTCAACACATTCAACATCTCAAAATTTCAAAACATCTATATACATGAGTTTTTAAAATAAAGTCATGGCTCCATTGAGCCATAAAAACTGCATTTAAAATTTATAGAGTGTAAGCAAAAATTGTTAATTTATCCAACTAATAACAATGTTGATTTTTATTTATAGCTATAGTCAAACCATCAATATGGCATGTGTTTTGAATTGTTCCAATAGCGCAGATGGAGTTATTGTGATTTAGCAAGACTTTCTCAATATGATGCTCCTGGGAAGGGCCCAGCTGTGGTTCAGGCCACAGCCTGTGACTGTGAGAAGGAAGCATCGAGTTTCAGCCTATAAGGGAATTGAACCCCTGACCTTGGCCTCATTAGCACCATGTTCTAGCCAACTGTGATAATTGGTCACACATGGCAAAAAATTTGGAGACAAGGAAAAGATGTCAGAGCATAGGATTCTCGGTTTTAATGTGTTTGTTTTGATCTGATGAACAAACTTTAGACTTTGAGGTCAGGTCTAGATTGATCTGAGTATCAGCTCCCTCTCTTGAGGCTTTAGTTATCTTGGTTTGCTCTCTGAGCAATGAGGATAGTGATACCAATATTGAAAAAATTTTTAAAAATATCAGTATAAGTAAAAACGATTTATATGAAAATACCTGGCATACATTGTAGCACATAGTAGTTATTCAGTAAGTATTCTTCTGTAGATTGGTTTAAACCATCGTGGGATGAACTAATGATATAGAAAACTGTGTTACTTTCCCCCACTTGAATATTGTCTCCCTCTCTTTCTACCTTCTGTCACCTTCAGTGATACAACTAACATGTTAAGAGACCATTCAATTGCAAAGTGACATATTAATACAATAAAAACAAATGCTAGGCAGAGTAGAGCCACATTATTCAAGCATTCTTAATCTTGGTTAGCCCTGGCTTGTGCATCCTGGGACAAGGTGAGTTGGCACCCCAACTCTCCCAGGTAATAGAAGCCTTAAGACAGTGCAGCCCAGGAGCCAAGAGAGCAAGTCTACAAGACTGACTGCTGGGCTCTAAATCCTTCCTTGGTAGTTATGTAGGCTTGGGATAAGCATTTAACCTCTCAAACCCTTGGTGTCCTCATCTGTAAAGTGGGGGTCATAATTGTTGCTACTGCAGAAGATTATTGTGAGATGAAATGAGATAAAACAGGTGAATAATTTAGCCTGACATGTGGGAAGTGCTCAGAAGTGCTCAGTAAACTCATTACCAACATTAACACTGAAATACCAAGTTTTTGCTGCTGCCACTCAAGGGAAGGGTCATGTGTCTCATGCAAAGAGTATGCACTTTATGAACAGGGCTGATATTTTTTTTTTTTAGGGAGACTTTGAGCCCTAACAAACTCAGAATGCAAAGCAACTTTACTATAGTATATAGAGTATATACACAAGATATCAATTTTATTTATTGCAGGAATGAGTGTACTGTGTTAGTCTCTTAAAAGGTTGATACTCGGAGTCTCAGTGCAACATCAGCCTTGGTCCTAATCCAAGGTTTCTAAGCCTCTCTGTCTTATCCCCTGGCTCTACCTTTAATTCCACATCAAGTTATTCCCTCCAACAGTCTCATCCTGAATCAGTGGTGTTGACCTCTCATGGAATCCGTAGAACCATTCCCTTCAATTCCTTTCTGTTTTTCATATTCAGTGTCTACTGACTCTTTCCAGGTGTTATTCATGTTGTGTATTCTCTAGGCTAAGCCATTTTTTTTCCCCGAAGGAGTTTCCAGTGTATTTTCTTACACTGCCAAAAGTCTTTTTCCCTCTGTATCTTTCATAACCCCAACGTTTGACATTAATCACCTTTTCCCATCTACATAGATTGAGGCTTGCAGTTCTCCAGCCTCAGCCACACTATTGTTTCCTCTTCTTCACCCCGAGCCCGTCCTTTCTTCTGCATTTGAGTACACATTTATTGGCCTCATTGAACTTCCCTTAACAATGATAACATTTTAAATATTATGATACTTTCTTCTCTGCCATAAAAATACCCCTCAAAATACCTGTATAATCAGTATAGAACACTGATTCTCAATCAGGGAGGGCTGGTTTTGCCTACCCAGGGACATTTGCAGATGTGTGGAGACATTTTTGGCTGTCACAACTGTGGGGGGTGCTTCTGGCATCTTTGTAGGAGAGGCCAGGGATGCTGTGGGACAATCCCCCAAAACTCAGGACACCTCCCCCCCCACCACCACAAAGCAACATCCAGCCCCAAATGTCAATAGTGCCAAGGTTGAAAAACTCTGGTATAGATGATAAAGGACATTTATCTTAAAAAGCACTATAGTTAATAATGAAATAATAATAGCTGACGTTCATTGGTCATTTGTTATGTGGCAGGCATCGCGCCAACAGCTTTCTCTCTTTTGTCTTATTTGATTTTCATAATTGCTCTATGAGGCAGGAACTGTTAGGATCCCCAATGCAAATGATAAAACTATGGCCCAAATAGGTTAAGTAATATAACTAAAATCACACAGCCGATTAAGGACCGAGCTGAGACACAATCCCAGGCAGCCCATGGGGAGGGCTTTTTTATTTTTAACCACTATGATGACCACCGATGCATCTAGAAACAGAGGTGCCACACGCCGTGGAGCAAGGATGCTTAATTAAACTGGGGCTCCTTGGATAGGCTTCAGGAGGTCTGTAAACCCCCTGGAAATATGTGCAGTATTTTCATGAATGTGCATTTTTCTGGGGAGGGGAATATGACTCAAATGGTTAAATTCTCTCAGCAATACATGGGAAAACCATGAGCATCTTGCTCTCGACTTTCAGGGAAAGGAGAGGGTTTGAACCCTGGAGAAGGCTGCCTTCCTGGAAAGGTATGATTCTTTGCTAATGGGCTCAAAAATTCTGACTCAGACTATGAACTGTCATTGATTGAACTTGATAAATTATTAGGCTGCCTTGAACTTTCAGGGACTATTAAAGGGCACAAAGCAAATTTAATAAAATCTTAAGAAATCGGGTGACCTCGGGTGATTTAGTTACATACAATTAAGAAATGTAACGGCTTCGAGTACTATCTGGTTTCATGGTATTGATATATCCATGTCACGTGACAGTGTTTGCCTGGGCATAGCTAATACTGTCCTCCGTGAGTCCCACTGTCCCTGAATTCATGGCTCACCTCGTCCCCTAAGTATTCATGTATTTGCTTATCTGTGTTAATACCAATCTGGTTATCTCCGGCTTTGTAGGTTTAGAAATCACATCGATGTTTCTTTACATTTTCTAATTGATTATTTCTAGTGTCCAGGACATTTCAAATGCCCATCTTATGTCTACCAACTTTGACAAACACTCCCCTTAGTTGCAGTCATTTGTTGACTCTATTTTCCTGATCGATGATCTCAGCTGCAAATTGATGTATTTGCTCACTTCAAACCGTAGGCCTCCAAACTTGCTTATCTTTCCTTAATGTATTGGTGGTGAACTTCAGGACAGTCTTGTAAAATAACAGTAATAGACACGCTTGTTTTATTGCTAGCTTTGATAGCAATTCTTCTAGATTTTCACAATTGCTACAGACTGAATATTTATGTCTCTCCAAAATTCATATGTTGAAATCCTAACCCCCAAGGTGATAGTATTAGGAGGTGGGGACTTGGTAGGTGACTAGGTACGAGATGAGTGCCCTAATAAAAGAGACCCAGAGAGCTCCCTCACCCCTCCCACCATGTAAGGACAAGTGAGAAGATGGCATTTATAAACCAGGAAGTGAGCCCTCACCAGCAAATCTTTTGGTGCCTTGACCTTGGACTTCCCAGCCTCTAGACCTGTGATAAATACACGCTCGTTGTTTCTAAGTCATCCAGTCTATGGTAGTTTGTTATAGCAGCCTGCTATAGACAACCATTGAGAATGATGTTTGCCATAGGTGCTTACCCTATTAAGGATTTTCCTCTCTACTGCTGTATTGCTAATTTTCTGTTATTATAAAATCACTTTAAGTTATTGAATTTTATCCATTTTGCATCTACTAAGGAAATCAGATGGCTTTTAAAATTTCATTTCTAAGTTGACTTTGCATTTCAGTGCTTTGATCCGTGATATTGCAGTTTCCCAGAAAAAAAATCATATTTAAAGGACTTCGAGGTACGAGACACTCACTGTTCCTACCTGTGGGTATCCTACAACTACACTCAATATGCTCTTGAAAATACATGGGCTGAAATGTAAGGACTATTCAAAATGTTGCCAACATGACCTACTTAGACATAAGGTAGGGGAGAAAAAATATTTAGCATTTTCCATAAATATATATGTCTCCAGATGTACGTTTTCACGGGGAGTGAGAACAAAACGGCATTATGAAATGTTCCATGAGGTTTTCAGGGCCATAAATCAACTGAACTCAACCAACAGTGTGTCTTCTTCAGTAGTCTATCTTTAGTCTTCGGGCCTGCCCATGACCAGAAAAAGAAACAAGAATATCGTGTGATAAAGTTTATTTTTCCAATACTGTAGTACCATCAGTCCTTACTTTACATGGTTCCAATGTGTGCCAATTTCAGTTAGCATGTTTAAATTAAATAACTCCAGTCCCCCAACAATGTGGTTCAGTTTTTATTTGCCATGGTATGTTAACTGTGAATAATGGTGTAAAGTACAAACTGCACTGCTAGCTCTTCAGTCCACAGGTTACTATGTAAATAACAGGTGCACATCGTGATCCGTGACTGATCACGTCACTTCTTCAAAGTCTGTCAGCGATCCATCACTGCGCATCTGTATTCGGTTCATACACAGACAGCAAAGCATGAAGTTGTGTTGTCTCCTTGTCTCCCAGTGATAAACCCACATGACATTTTATGAAAGTGAGTAATCAAAAGAGAGAACCAGCGGCAAAGATAGTGCCTTAAAGAAACAAAAAGCAGTAATGCTGGAAGTGAAATGTGCATTGAATGTAAATGAAGTTATCGAATAAATAGCCGATCATGGGAGTGTTGATGCCGCCATGGTTGGAGACACTCTACCTGTGTAGCCGCAGGAACTTCGTGGAGGCAAATTTATCAAAATAATCAAAAACAGTGGTTGTGACGGAAAGGATGATAATGCCCAGGGGAAGTGATGCTGGCAAAAACTTCACATGAAAGGACTTCTCAAAGATATTTGACAACATTGGGAGCACTAAAGTCAAAATGTGGGAACCTGATCCAAATTTGCAAGTAAGCATGATAATTCATCAACACGTGGAAAAGGTTTTCGCTTTGCATCTTAAGTTATACAAGGAGAAGAAGACAACAACTCTTCAAACTATTCCTAAGTTTTTCATAAAGATTAAAAACACTTTAATTCTCAATGTTTCTAATATTTGAAATTGTATACTAAGTAAATATTAGTTTTAGTATTTTTGTATTTTCCTACGCATTTATAAGTGACAATAAAAAATTTTTAACATTTTGGCAAACATTTTTGAAGGTCATGGAACAGGTGGGATTCTTACTGCTGATTATGAAGATGGCTTTGCACGGCTGCAGCTTGCACAGTCACTTTCGTGGTCCCCCACTTGTCTATACAGCTCGCACAATTTTCTCACTGAAGGAGATTTGGGAAATAGAGCAAGAGAAAAAAATTATGTATAACTCCACCCCTCACAGACACTTAGTAAATAAATGTATTTTTTTCCTAATAGTCATTGATGGTATAAATTTTATAACTATATGTTTTATATACTTGTGATTGTGTTGCTTAAAGAATTTATTTCTTGCTTTTTTTTAAATAAATTTTATTTTTTAGAACAGTTTTAAGTTCATAGCAAAATTCAGGGGAAAGTACAGAGAGTTCCCATGTGCCACCTGTCCCCAGACTTGCACAGCCTCCCTGACTGTCAACATCCTGCACCAGAGTGGTACATTTGTTACAGTTGGTGAATCCACACTCACAATTTTACTGTCTCCATTTCTGTTTTAGTGTGAATTTTCCATTTTAATATATAGGCCTTATTAACAACTATTTTAATCTGTGAAATAGTCCATTGAGTGGATACGTCACAGCTTATTTAAGTTTTTAAATTTGTTAAACTGAGTCGTTTACAGGTTTTAACTTGTATATAGATTTTTCTTTGGTATTTTGTATTCTTTTCATAGGGTTGATTTCAGAAATATAACTGTTAGGTCAGAAATCTCAAACTGGTGGCCAGTGTACTGAATCTGACCTGCAAACAAGTTTTGTTTAGCCAGCACACTTATTTTAGTATAGTTTGTTTTTATGGAGACCATAGTTAGGACAGTTCACATACAAATCTAAATTTCCTATTTTTCTTGAAAAATCAGGAGATCTGTTAACA
The DNA here is from genome assembly GCA_963575035.1 of Avahi laniger. Taxonomy (NCBI): domain Eukaryota; kingdom Metazoa; phylum Chordata; class Mammalia; order Primates; family Indriidae; genus Avahi; species Avahi laniger. The sequence continues at coordinate 80,727 of CAUYSK010094615.1, read as the reverse complement.
CCAGGTATTCCCACATGCCAGCAGAAAGCTGCTGTCCCTTTAGAGGGACAACATTCACATCCCTTTGTGAGCATTTGAGTTGGATTTTCACTAGGTCTGATTAGCAAATGATTTTTAAATAAAGGTGACTTACCATTTTATTTGCTATTTTGCGTTTTGATTTATAGTCCACATTTATTTCAAAGGAACTTAAGATGCCTCAACAAACTGTATATGGCTGTGTGGGAAATAATTCTGTAATAATGAACCAAACTGAGTTTGTGGAGCATTAAAAAGTGTTTTGGTTCAAGCCATTCTATTCTGCCACTTCAAAAGGTAGGTTCTTCCCTGAACCATTACTTAGTGAAGACGTTAATATCTACAAATGATGTGGTGTTTCATGTTTTTGCTTCTTGTTTGACCTTCACACTGGCCAGCAGCAGCTATAAATTTTTAAGTCTTCTGCATTCTAAAATAACTCCGGAAGCTCACATGACAGAAGCCCATTACCCTGTTCCGCCACCTTCAGTGGCTCCCTACAGCCTCTCCAGTGCTCCTTGGGTGGACATTGAAGGCCGTCCATTAAGTGCCTGCCTAACTTCATCCACTTAATAATTCTACTGATCCCCTTTCTAACGGTCCATTTCAAGTGTGACCCCTCTCATCCTCCAGAAATAGTGCTGTCTGGAAAATATCCAGCCATTGTTAATACGACTTTTCATGTTCCATGGCTGGATACTTTCTGGACAGTCCTCATATTATTTTCTCTCCTATGAATGCCCATTGCTTTTGTTTCTGCCTCTGGTGTGGCTTTTCCTGCTTTATCACTTTATATTTAAGGTGTTTGGGGGATGACTTATCTCTTCTACAAGACCTTTGAGAGCCGTTTTGTTTCACTGGAGTTTATGTCTACAGGATGCTCTTGAGAACAATTTGAAGCCTCAGTCATTTTGGTTTCTGCCAAAGTTTGTCAGAAGTATGTGTATAAAGCACATCTGAATGAATAGATGGAAGTTATCCATGCATCCCTGCATCCCACTACGAGGGAGAGTTGGAGGGAAGTTAAGTTCTAAATGACCACATTAGGAGGGCACATGACAGCATCTTCTTAACAAGGAAGTGAGGTAGAACTCTAAGTGATAAGTAGGTATTAAAGAATTGAAAAGACAGTGAACAAGGTCAGCCACACAAGATTATCTGTTCTGTTTTGTTGATGTACTCCGACGATGGGTAACACATTCCAGGAAAGAAACTTCTAGGGGATACAGGGCTATACTGGAAATATTTCCTACTGCAGTTCTCCAAATTCTGCAATTTGGAACTTCAGAGAGATTTCCTTCTGACATAATGAGGGCCCTGTCTGAGTATTGAAGATTGATATTTATTGGGAAAAATATAAAATGGGAAAACAAAGTCCATAAAGAAATCAGAAGATCAGGAATGCATGATAACTACTAGAAATTTTATTCCCAAGTAATTTATTTCCTATCTATATAAACTTGATAAATATTATCTAAGTTAGAATTATGCTGCACTGCAAGTAACAAAAGCAGATGTTTATTTTTCTTACATAACAGCAAGTTCAGAAGTGTGTTTAATGACTGTGCAATGACCAGGCCACTAACTATGATGTTCTTGGCTTTATCCTCTTGGTTACAATGCGATTGCTTTAGTACCAGTTGTTTTATCTGCATTCAGGAAGGGGAAAAAAAATGAGAGACACATACTTCTGCAAACTGTATCTATCTTCTTTTATTAGGAAAGCAAACATTTTCCTAGGAGGCCACTCGTGGACTTGGTTTGTCTCTTGGACATGTTGTCTCACATGGCTACACTTGGCCAAAAGGGAGCCCATGAAAGGAGAATTTCACAGAATGTTTTTGTACTCTGGACAAAAAGTCGTTCATTATGCATGCAATAAAAGGAATGATTATTAAACAGGTAACAGAATCTGTCACTGTCATAGAACTCCAGTGTCAGCCGTTCCCAAAGCTGACATTTAAAGCTCAAACGGTGTTCTCTGGGCCCTCTTTCCAACTAAGGATTCTTTGTCCCCCTCTGTGTTGGGCATCTGAAAATCTCCATTTTTATTATACAGACCAATTAGCCTCTGTTTGCAACTTAAGTCCCCGAACTCACCTTTTGTAGCCAAACAAGCCATCAAGAAGATTTTCTAAGCAAAGAGCCATCAACGCTGATATAAATTAGGTAATTATCCCTAGCATAGAAAAATGACTACATTTTGTTGTTTTTAAATACTCTTAAATACTTTTTCCTTCTTTCTCACCACAAATGAAAATAAACACACATTATTTTCAAGTTCTTAAAAATGGAGTGTGCTTTAGGCCTCAACTGTCCAGGAATCTCAATCTCAGACACTCCATTTAGAACCTATGGAGTCGCTGTGACATGAATCTGCTTCGTTTAAATTGCTATTCAAGTATGTGAATATGGGTTTTGTCATGCAACCATTGTTTCTGTGGTTTCAGCTTACTGCCTCTGAATATGTTGTCTTTGTGACTCATGAAACAGCGCATAGGTACCAAAGTCAGGACAAAGTGACTTACCATATTATTCTTAAGACTTATAATGACAAACTAGTGTCAGAGTGGGTCATGAATAGCAGTCACAAATTTTGCACTCAACTGTATGCAAACCATATGTAGATTTCCTAACCCTGTGCAAATTTACCTTTGGGATGGTCACCTTCACTCAAAGTTCAGAAAGTGTTGTGGTTGATTCTCCCTCAGCTCCAGTGGTGGGCCCAGATTTGCTTAAACCAACCAGCATATGACATTATCCCTGGTGATAGGCAGCTTCTGAAGTGTCTCCCATGGTTCTCATCTTCTGACATTTGTGTCCTTGTGTAATCCCCTCCCTTTGAGTGTGGGTTGGACTTATTGCCTGCTACTGATGACTAAGATATGACAAAAGTCATGGGACACCACTTCCAAGATTACGTTATCAATGACTGACTTCCGTCTCTGTCATTTGCTTGCTCTGATGGACCCTTGTTGTGAACTGCCCTGTGGAGAGGGTGGTAAAGATCTGAGAGTGGCCTCTGCCCAATAGCCAATGAGGAACTGAGGCTCTCAGTCCAACAGCCCACAGCTCAGTCTTGCCAGTAGCTACTGAGCAAGTTTGGAAGAAGGTTTTGCTCCAGTTGACTCTTGAGATGACTGGAGCCCTGGCCAACACCTTTATTTCAACTTGCTAAAGACTCTGTGCTGGAGGACGTAGATAAGCCATCTTTGGATGTCTGATCCATAGAAACTGCAAGATAATAAAAGCATGTTGTTTTAAGCTGTCAAGTTTTGGGGGTTCATTTGTTATGCAGCAATGGATAACTGTTTCACCCTTGGTTACTACAATTAGTTTTGGTGTGTGCATATTAGCAGTTGAACCAATGGTAGGCTGACCCTTGACTTTTCAGCTGTTAGGGGGAGGGAGAAAAGGTGGGTAGAGAAAGAGAGAGAGAAAAAGGGAAGTGGGGGGGAGAGAAAGAGACTATTCTCTGCCAGATACAAAACGAAGAAGCTTCTGTGGAGTGGTTGGCATCTTGTGACTTGTGAAGGTATCTTGTCTTAAAGGAAAGTTAACACAAATCAGAAAGCAAGGCTGAGTGATGGTGAGATACCAGGTTCTGGTGACATCATTTGAATACCACTCTCAGGCTGTGTCTGAAGCCAGTGGTTGCGAGCCAGTGGATTCCCTTTTTTCTTAAGCCAGTTTCCATTTTTTGTAACCCAAAGAGTTTGACCTGGTACAAACTGTAATTAGCTAGTGATCAAAGCCTCAGCTGTCCAAAGAAGGACTTGTCACCCTAAAACAGATGCTCCAAATTGTGTCTCAACTGACAAAATTTGAAGCATCTGTTTATAGCTTTACAGGAAGGGAGAAAAGGTATTTTTAAGTTTGTGAGCACAGGTTAAAAAAGTAATTGGAAACTAAGTAAGTACAAAAACATCTTCAATGAAAGAAACATTTTGTAAGCTGAAATGTTGTTCATTTTTATGATGGTACATGTATATCTTCATATATAAAACTTCACTATCATTAGGAAATGTCACACAAAATAACAAACACACCTTTTTCAATCTGGTTATAAATATGCAGAATGGAGTTTATTTCACCAAAGCATTACACACTTCCAACTGATAATATATCAATAAAAGCTCTCACTCCAAGATGTCATTAAATCCACATTTGTTCATTTCTATTTATTATGAGGGGAAAAAAAACAAAATGAAAAAAGTGGATTTGAGTCATATTTCCTGTGAGTTCATCACTTGCTGGCATATAACACTTGTGAATTTTATTCAATTCATTTAAAATGATTTCTAACATACAGCCAGAAAGTTAAGGGCGGCAAAGAATTCAAAGTGATCGGCAAACATCCAAGATTTCTCAGGAGACAGATTTAGAATCACAACTAAGGATGTTTTCCTTAAGGAACTGTATTTTAGAAAAATTAGGTCTAATGAACCAGGATTTTTCCTAATAAATTCAGTTCATTTGTGTTTCAAAATCAGTAGACGCAAGTGACCTTCCTAAGGTAAAGGTTTTTTTCTTTCTTTCTTTCTTAAGAATAGGTCAGACATAGGCCAAGATCTGTGGTATTCATTTCAGATACTCGCAGAACTCATTCTTTTTTCTTGTTTGTTTCATAACACTGGGTGATGATAAGAAGTCAGTTGGGCTAAAATGATGGGAACTGACATAAATCTTCACCCAGAATGTGAACAAAACCTTTCCAAGGTTGAGAATACCCAGATAATTTTCAGAAGAAGAAGAAGAGACATTTTTTGAAAAAGGAAAGAAAAACTTAATAATGCCTAAAGCAAAACAAAGTGAAAAAAGGATTGTCCCTTCTTTAAAATTCCCCAGTTATTCTTGGGAGTTGAAATGTATAAAAGTCATTTGCTTTGTAATGATTCTGCCCTTTTGAGAGTAGCCTTTTGGAAATAAGATATCTGAGAAGGTAACCTGTCCCCCTATAATTCTAGCTAAACCAGGTAGAGGGTCACAGACTATGAAAGTTAGTAGCAGGTCATATCACTGAACCCGAGCACCACTGTCACAATAACCATCAACATCTCCCATGAGCCAGATGTTCATGTGAGCCTTTGCATGAGATGCTTGGACCCAGTCTCTCACATTCCATTTCCCCTTCCCTTTTGGAAAGGTTGGGAAGCTCAATACAGTACCGTGTTTCCAGATTCCCTTGCAGCCAGAGTTCTGAGTTAGGGTCATTAGTTGCTCTATGGGAGATTGGAAAGGTGGGAGTGGGGCAGAGACAGCACTTTGTGACTGTAATGGCAGATGAGCCAGTGCTCACAGAGTGATCTTATGTCAGCCTAACGTTGCACTCCAGTGTTTCCTTGCCAGATTTGTGGGTGATAGCCAGTGGGGTTGGTAGCAGAAGTGGTATAGGAACAACAACAGTGCTATGACCTCCAAATTAATGTCCCTCTTTAAATCCTTCCAACAATTTGATAGATAGTTTCTCAGCCCATTTTACAAGTCTCCAACTCTTCAACCATCCTTGTAGCTATGTCCTTGCAGAATAAACTTACAGTGCTAGCAGGGTGAGCAACTTGTTCCAGTTTGTCTTGGATGTTCTCAATTTTAGCACTGAAAGTACTGCTTCCTGGAAAACCTCTCAGGCCCTGGAAATACAGGGTAGTTGGTCACCTATGAGCCAGGCACGCTGGGTAGGGCATTCTATCTATCCCAAACTTTGCCTGTGGACCCAACATGTAACCTGCTTTGTCCAGTGAGACACTAGCCAACATCACACAAGGAGAGGCCCTTTTGCTCCTCTCTGCTGGGAAAATGCCCCCGCTATCCCGCTAGAGAATTACACATTTGGCTCAGATGCAACAACCAATAGCCAGCAAGACATGCAGTGAGCCTAGCATGACCGGAAGAACCACTCAGCCGAGCCTATCACAAATCTCTGACCTGCAGAACTGTGATTTAAATAAATGCTCATTGTTTTAAACCATGATGTCTCTGTGTGTGCACGTGTGTGCATGCACGTTCGTGTGTTTTCAATTATTATGGTAATAGGTAACTGGTGTACACCTAAAACCTGAATTAACTCATGATATGCTTGAAGTACTCAGAGTGATTCCTACTTCCTTCACCAAATCCTGACCAATACAGAAGTTTAAACATAATTGCTCATTTAATTGTCACAACCACCTAGGTGTTGCTGCTCTCCCCATTTTGCAGATGAGGCCCATGGGTAGTAACTAAATCATTCAAGTCCATACAAACCAAGTAGGAAATGGCAAAATGGGAAGCAAACCAGGGCTGCTGGACTTGAAAATCCACATTCTTCACTATCAGACCACACTGACTGACTCAGTTTCCACCTCTATAGGAAAAAAATATTAGCAAGTTTCCTCTGGAAGGATCTAGAAAAAGACAGGTTTACAAGGTCTAAATTGGATGGGAGCTATAAAGGAGGTATAGGTTTCATGCAGAGGATCTGAGGCTCTAAGTGTGCTTGCATATTCCAGAGCTGAATTCTTTAAGGGTTGTGCAACCCTTCGTTTAATATGATTGGATTTGGCCCTATCTTCAGATTTACTCATTTCTTCCATGACAGCATATTAAATGACATTTTCAGATAAAGACCCACTCATCTGAACAAAGGGAACACGCCTCACTCAGGCCCCTCTTTGATTTATAACCAATTCTCTTTTAACATGTGGACCCAGCAAATGGGAGATCACTGACTAGCTCAAACAATGAACTTGTTAGTTAACAGAATTAACAGTGTGTTGTTTCACTGTGATGACAGTAATAAAACAGGAGACGTGAAGCCGATATAGTCACAACTGAATCGTAATGGATGAGATATTTACAGCAAAGCTGTTAAAACATTGAATAAAATATGGGAAGAGCAAAAGCAGATGTGTTTTTATTCTTCTGAGTTGAAGCTTGCAAGGTAAAAAGATAGTTTGAGTAATAATCACAGGTTCTGATTCACAATGCATTAATAAATATTCATATGGTACCAGCCGCTGAAACTTTCCAGATACAGAAATAAAGTGAGAAAGCCTGTTCTTGCCTTACACTTTGCTAAGTTTAGATTTCCAGACACACATGTCAATATCTCCATTAGGTTCTTGTAAAAGTTAGTTCTCTTTTATTTTTCACTGCGTTCCAAGTCTTGCTGGTGAAACACTCATCTTCCTTCCTTTTTTTTTTTCTTTCTAATGTCACAGTATTTCCCTCACTCAAACCACAAAAAAGTAGAAAGAAATGATGGTCTATTAATAAAGAAGAAACCTATAATTTAAGCAGAAGATAGAGGTGGAAGGAAATGAGCATTTCTCTTTCGAATTAGGCTCAGGTAAATGAGCTGTATATCCCACTGGACATCCGCAATCCCAAACGAATCCGAACCGTAGGATGCTTGATTTTGCAAGAGCGATCAAACACACTGATGTGCCTTTTCTTTTGTTATTATCATTGTCTTTGTTTTCAAAGGAACAGGGAATTTTTTGAGGGCACAAGAGAATGCTTCCACTTTACTCAGGTTTGAAACAATTTGGGAAACGTAACCTGGGGGATGTGAAAGCGTCAGGATGCTGGGTCCAGGTTATGTTTCCCTGCATTTCAGAAAAAACAGCTGTTTTTTGAAAAGAAGAGAGAGGCTTGGCACAGAGCTGGTTTGGATTTTTGGGAGGGAGGAAGAAAGAAAGGAAGGCAAGAGTGCGCTGCAGGGGCCGGGATCCCTCTGGCTGGGGCCGCAGCCCTCCCCTCCTGAGAATCCGGTTTGGGTATCGGAGGCTTCTTGATGGATGCCCATGTGTGCCACAGCCTGTAGCACAACAGGGCTTGTCGAAGTTGCTATGACATCCTTTGTTCCCCGTTTCCCTGCTTTTATTGGTGTGTGTACGTTCCTTGGCTTGTATGTGGAACCTTAGGGCTTTGTGTTGTGTTTTCGTTTTTCCCTCTGTTTTATTAATGCCTGTGTCCTTTTGTCTCTCTGCACAACACTCTGTCTTTTCCCTGGACATGCAAGGAACCTTTCATGTGGATTCCATTCTCTGCTTTCCCTCAGATGATCTCTGTTGGCTCCAAATGAGGTTTTGTTGTTGTTTCCCACTTTTTCTCCCCTCCCTGGCCTTATTATTATTTTTTCTTTTCAGCTAATTCCATCTCTGCAGACTTACACTGTGTTTTTCATTTTTTTTTGCTCTTCTCTGTCTTCTTTGAAAATTTCAATGTGGTGTTCTGGACACCTGTCTGGGGCCCAGAGTTCTAGGAAGGGAGAGGTAGGGGAGAGTGGCTTTTGAGTAGGGAAGGCCACAAGACCAGTCAGTGGGGTGTAGCCCAAAGCCAGGGCTCGGAGGGGAAGCCTCTTCTCACCTTCCTGCCTCCTGGCCAAGACGGGTATTCCCAGAAGAACCTTCTTTGCACGCAAATCCTGCAGCAAGCAGGCGGCTCAGGGGGCCAAGAGTTCCAGGCTGCTTCCATATTGGGGGGCTCTGAATGTGTTAGATAATAAAGACGGACCAAAGTAGAATGATAAAAATGGTGGTATATTTAAAATATTTACACTTAACAAATTAACACTCCTCGTGTAAATCTAAGGCTATGTCATTGTGCTATGTGCAAGCAAATTAGCAGATTTGTAAACAACATTTAATCCGTATGCACTACTGATAGCCTTGCAAACAAGACTCACTAACAAAATTCAACCACACAAGATATCTTAGAAAGCATATGATGTTTGAAAGCTAATATCACTTGGTAAATTGGCTAAACCCTGAAGGAGCTGTTTGGTTCCCTGATCATACTCTTGTTGCTGTGTGCAGTGATTAACAAGGCATTTTTTTCCTGCATGGGGGTAGCATGGGGGTGGGGGGAGTGGTATGAGGTTTAGAAGGCTCACATTTTTTCCCGGTAACTTTAACAGACGAATTATTACTATGCAATCATCTTTTTTTGGAAGAAAATTTGGAATGTGATTCTTGTCTCTTTTCCCTTCAGACTATTTTTTTTCTTCTCCTTCTTTGAATTGGACAGCCTAAATGTTAGCTTTACTGGAGCTGAACATACTGTAACACTTAACCCAGGTGAAAAATGACTGCTTGCCAATGACTTTTACATCTATATTAAGACTATGCTGGTTGCATAGCACTGTTAAATATAATATGTTCAAACACAGAGTGCAGTAGATTCAGGCATCAGTAATATTCTTCCTTTGAAAACAAAAGGGTTACAAAAAGTAAGCCAAGTATAGCTACTTAGAAATTTGTGCAAAATAAGAAAAATATAGTTTTTACTTTTTTAGGCATCAGCCTGTACCTAACTTTATTCTGTGTTGGGATTATTTACTCATTGGCTAATAAAGATTTTCAGCTATAAGTAGAGGTTTGTTTTCTTCCTAGGTAAGTGGTAAATGAATAGAACCACACTCTAATAAGTAAATCTTGCATCTGATAAATTGATTAAATAAATGATTAAATAGTTGGCAGAACTAGGCTACAATTTTATCCCAGTTTAGATTTTTAGTGTACTATGCTCTGAGGACTTCATTCTTAAGATAAGGCTCTTTCTTTATGAATGAAATTTATTTACAGAAAATGAAGCGTTTGGCTGAGTTTGCGACTTACTTAAGATTGCACAGCAAGTCTGAATTAAGTCTGTGTAACAGGTTTTAATCCCACGGTCCAGCAATTGGGCCATTCTCCCTAAGCTTCGTTGAGAATTAATTTCTCATTACGAATAAATACATTCTGCACCATGGGCTGAATATACCAATGCTAAGCACATTTTCTAACCGATATTTAAAAGATACAGATGAGCTCTTGTGTCTTCCCAAAAGCAATGCAAGGGACATTTACACAGCAGGTGGAGGAAGGGTCTCCCTGGCAGACAGAGAGGATGCAGAAGTTCTGCTCAATCCAGTTTTCCTGATCAAGCTTGTCTGTGCAGCTCTGGTAAACATGCACATGTTTAGTGCTCAAAACTAGGCCCCTGGCTCTTACAATGAACCTGACAACCTGGCCAATCAAATTCAAGTCTACCATGTTGCCAGGGTAACTAATACACACTTACAAAAACAGGATGATCACAGTGGGGGAAAAAATAAAAAATGCAGCATTTTCATGCTTAGAGAGAGAGAGAAAGAAAAAACATAGGCTGACCGTATGTAGCAGGAATCGGTGCTTGTTTCTCCTTTAAGTATGCCCCATTAGTTTAGGGCGGCGTGCGAAATGCATATGTGTACACGTATGGCTGTGTCCATGTTCACAGAAAATATATGCCTCTTAGTGAATTTAGAATGGGAAAAAGATGGCAGATTATGATTAGAGGTAGAAAGATCTGGAGGCTTAAAAAAAATGAGCATCTGACATGCTTCCTGGGCAACTCCTGGTTCCACAGGATGCTTTTGGGCTCACTTAACTCAGCTGATGGTCCCTCTCAGTATGTAAAGGATGCTGTTGCCAGGGTGATAAAAACCACCCTGTGCTCTTTGACAGCGATGACTATCTCCAGACTAACTGGTCCTCCTGCTTCATCATGTGCCCTCATATTGTAGGTGCTGGAGTGATTTTGAACAACATGATCAGATCACGTCTTTCCCCTACACTGCCTTCCTCCTTTGTCTTTCCACTGCTGGCTGAGTAGCAGGCAGTGTTCTCACCACAGTCTGCCAGGTCCTGCAAGCCTCCCTCATCCTAACTCTTCACTCTCATTTCTTTCTTTCTTTTTTCTTTTCATATTTAATTCCTTTTTAAAATTAAAAAAATTAAAATTTATATATTTTATTTTTTATTGATGCATAACAGTTGTACATATTGATGGAGTACATGCGTTTTTTTTTGATACATACATACATACAATGTGTAATGATCAAATCAGGGAGTTTGGAATATTTATCACCTCAAACACTGATCATTTCTTTGTATTAGGAACATTCCAAATCTTTTAACTATTTTGAAATCTGCTACAAATTCTTGTTAACTATGTTGCCTTGTTGTACTAGTTAACACTAGAACTTTTTTCTTCTGTCTAACTGTATGTTTTTACTATTATTAAAAAACCTCTTTTCATTCCCCCTCCTCTCTACCCTTGCCAGCCTCTGGTAACCGTCATTCCGCTCTCTACCTTCATGAGATCAATATTTTTAGCTCCCACATATGAGCGAGAATATTTTTCTATGCCTGGTTTATTTTACTTAACACAATGTCCCCTAGATCTAACCATGTTGTTGCAAATGACAGGGTTTCATTCTTTTTTATGGCTGGATAGTATTCCATTTTGTATATATACCACATTTTCTTTATCCATTCATCTGTTGATGGACTCTTAGGTTGCTTCCATATCTTGGCTATTGTGAACAGTGCTGCAATGAACATGAGAGTGCAGATATCTCTTCTATATATTGATTTCCTTTCTTTCGGATATATCCTCAGCAGTGGGATTGCCAGATCATATGTTGTTCTATTATTAATTTTTTGAGGGATCTCCACACTCTCCATAGTTGCTATACTAATTTACATTCCCACCAACAGTGTACAAGTGTTCCTCTTTCTCAGCATCTTCATCAGCATGTGTTGTTTTTTGCTCTTTTTGAAAATAGCCATTCTAACTGTGGTGAGATAATGTGGTCTTGATTTGCATTTCTCTGATGAGTAGTAATGTTAACCATTTTTTCATCTACCTGTTGGAAATTTGTATGTTTTCTTTTGAGAAATGTCCACTCAGATCTTTTGCCCATTTCTAAAATCAGATTATTTTCTCTTTTGTTATTGAGTTGTTTGAGTTACTTATATATTCTGGTTATTAATCCTTTGTTAGATGGATAGTTTGCAAATATTTTTTCTCATTCTGTAGGTTGTGTCTTTACTTTGTTTATTGTTTCCTTTGCTGTGCATAAGCTTTTTAGAACCTTCACAGCACCAGCAGCTACCACATGTTGAGTGCTTGCTATCACCCAGGCGCGGTTCAGTATACCTGCGATGTTAATCCCACAAAAATGTGGGAGGCAAGAACTACTATCAATTTACCTCTTCCCAGGAGAGGAGACAATTTCAGAACAGTTAAATAAATTGTTTAAGCTCACCTAGCTGGTGAGCAGGAGAGCAATCTCCTCCCAAACACGGGGATTAGTTTCATTCCCCACTCTCTCAGCAGTTGCATTATCCAACTCTTAAAGAAAACACTATTTCATGTAGTGCTGGCCAGAAGTCCATGCAGTTGGTAATCAGCTACATTTTCCTGATGAGGAAATGAAACTCAGAAAATTTAAATCACTTGCACACATCACGAGCTAACAGGTGGTAGAGCAGGAGGGCTGCAGAGCCCATGTTCATAAACACTCCCTTAAATGTCTTCTTATCAGTCTTGTGGGATTATGGACAGATATAGCAAGGGGGTCCTATTTAACAGATCTCAGATCCCAGGGCTCTCAAACTCTAAGGAATACAGGATTCACTGGGAGATTCCAAATACAGATTTTGAATCAGCAGCCCAGATGTTTCCACTATCCTTGTGTGACCTCAGGCTTCCTGGGGCTCCTCGATTTCTCATTCATATACATACTCACCACGTGGCAGGCTCTGTGTTACAGGATGGTCTGTAGACGGTCTGGGGGACTCCGTGGCCCAAATCACTCTCTCTTGTTATCTCTTGGAACAGACATATGTTGCTTTGCTTACCCCAAGTCCAGTCCTTCTGATAATAACATTTCAGATTTCCTCCCTCATCCCAATTCATGGGGTTCAAATAGGTATGACTCCTCCCCACTGGCACCAGGTGTGACAGCTAACCCAAATGTGGCCAATGCCAGTGATACCAAGTACTTTCATTGACTCTGTTGGGAGTAAGAAGCCATCTTTCCACCAGGGCTACAAAGTGCATAGCATGCAAGCCTGGGGCTCTGTCACTAGGAAAGGAGAGTCAGCCAGAGAACAAAGCCAATATTAAGGTGAACGGGGATGAAAAATAGGGAGAGAAAGAATCCCTATGGAATCTTGGAATTTCTGGATCTAGCCCTGCGAGGTAGGCTTGTCACACAAACTTCCATGATATGTAAGACAATAAAGGCCCCTTTTGCCTAAGTCAGATTAAGTTAGATTTTTTTCTTGCTGCCGAAAGAATCCCAAATGAAACATCTCCTTGGGGCAAAATTCCCTTGTGCTCCAGAAGAATCTCCCTCAGAAATTGGACTGGCCCATGATACTATTAAACGTGTCAAACAAAAGTGCACATGACTAGGAGTGTTGACTCAACCATTGGAATGTTTTGAGGATTAAATAAATATTTGAAAGCAGCTGGAAGGTGACTGACAGCCAGTAGGTACTTAAAAATTATTCTGAATATTTATCTAAATTGCATATTTTCATGTTTTTAAGTACTAGAAAATATGTACTTGGCAAATCTCAAATACGTTTCTAATTTGGAGAGTATAATAGAAGATATTTTATGTGAGAAAACATTCTTATTGTTGCTTCTCGCCTATTTGGTTTATTTCCCATGGATTTGAAATGCAAAATTCCAAGAATTTGACTCTCTGCATCACCTTCCTCCCTCTTCCATCTCTTTTTCCTCAGCGCTTACTCCTTAGAGCCTGGAAAAGTACAAGGATCCACCACTTGCAACACCAGCTTTTAAAGACTGCAAGCTCCTCTTCATGAGAGGGAAGGATGTGATTAACATGTGACTTGCTTTAAAATGATACCGTGAAGTTACAAGGTCTCTATTTTCTTTCTTCATTTTTTAAACATTATGAAACAAATACAGTTCATTACAGCAAGGGTAGCAATGTAGTATAGAAGAAATTTTTTCTCAATCCTTTTCCTTCTCCCTGTCTCTTAGAGTAACGAATATTAACAGCTAATACATATCCTTCTATTTCTTTTCCTATCATCTTATAACTGGACACAAATGCATGTACGTATGGATTAATTATATGTCTATATACATATATACACTTTTTTAAGCATACTCTTTCACATTTTTACTTTGGGTATATTTCAAAGGTAGAATTGCTAGGTAAGACTGTATATATAATTTTAATTTAAATAAACATAGCAGATTACTTTCCAAAGAGCTTACATGAGTTCATATTCTTTTTTTTTTTTTTGAGACAGAGTCTCACTCTGTTGCCCTGGCTAGAGTAAGTACCGTGGCGTCAGCCTAGCTCACAGCAACCTCAAACTCCTGGGCTCAAGCAATCCTTCTGCTTCAGCCTCCCCAGTAGCTGGGACTACAGGCATGCGCCACCATGCCCGGCTAATTTTTTCTATATCTTTTTAGTTAGTTGTCCGATTAATTTCTTTCTATTTTTAGTAGAGACGGGATCTCGCTCTTGCTCAGGCTGGTTTCAAAGTCCTGAGCTCAAACGATCCACCCGCCTCGGCCTCCCAGAGTGCTAGGATTACAGGTGTGAGCCACTGCGCCCGGCCTACATTCTTACAACTCTATTCCTCCATATCATCTCCATCCCAGAATGTTTTGTGCTTGGTCCTGTAAGTTTAATGGGTAAAACATGCTTGTTTTTTGTTGTCATTGTTTCTCTTTATATTGGCACTTGGGGACCATTTGAATTTCCTTTCCTGTAATTGGCTATTTAGCTAATGGGTTGCTGGTGTTTTTCTTATTTATTTGTAGAAACTCTTTGTATTTTAAGGATTAACTATATAAGTCTGTATATGTGTTGCAAATATTCTTCTTAGTCCATTGTTTGTCTTACTTAATTTGTGGTGTCTTTTGCTAAGCAACATGTTCACATTTTTATATGGTTTAAGATATTGTTAAAATGGGGATAGGTGCTTGGCATTCCTGTGGATTAGTTATTTCAGTTACCTAATACTGTCTAACAAATTATCCTAACATTTAGTGATTTAAACTCACAATTTTATTTTGGTCATGATTTCTGGGTAAGGAATTAGGAAAAGGTTCAGCTGGCTGATTCTTACTTGGAGTTTGTCATGTAGTAGAGTCTGATGTTGGCTGAGGCTGCAGTCACCTGAAGGATGTCAAAATTGTCCCACTTACATGGCCAGCACCCCTGGGAGCTTAACTGGGGCTGTTGAGCAGAGCATTCGAGTAACCCTTTCCCAATGGTGGTCCCTGTGTAGCTGGACTTCTTGCATGGCAGCTTGACTCCTTTGGAAAAAGCATCTCAGGAAAAGCAGATGGTGAAGCCATGTGGCTCTTCCTGACTTAGCCTCAGAAGTCACCTGGCGTTCCTTCCACCGTAATCTATCCATCAAAGTAGTTATAAGCCCGCCTCTGGTCAAGGGCTGGGGAATTAGACTACACGTACTTTTGATGAGGGGACAGCAAGATTGCATGATAGGCCAGCATATGGGATGGGAGATATGGCTGAGGCCATTTCTGAAAAATGTAATCTCCCTCATTCATCATTACAGATTAGTCACTGATTAATAGATATTTATGGGCCAGGCACAGTGGTTCATATCTGTAATCCTAGCACTTGCGGAGGTTGAGGCGGGAAGATCGCTTGAGGCCAGGAGTTCGAGACCAGCCTGAACAAGAGCGAACCCCATCTCTATAAAAAATAGAAAAATTATCTGGGTATGGTAACATACACCTGTAGTCCCAACTACTTGGGAGGATGAGGCAGGAAGATTGCTGCAGCCCAGGAGTCTGAGGTTGCTGTGAACTATGATGACGCCACTGCACTCTACCCTGGGCAACAGAGTGAGACACTGTCTCAAAAAATAAAAAAGTAAATTATTTATGAAATACCTACTATATGCCAGACTAAGGTATGAGGAAACAGCCTAGAAAAACTCAAGATCCCTGCCCTCCTGGAGCCTATATTCTAGTACAAAAAATATTGGACTATGGATCCAAATGTAAATCTATGTTTTAAATAATTTTCTTGATAACTTTATTTTTTGTTCAATTTCTTGACAGATACGAGTTGGTCACCATTATTTTTCACATCACAACATAACTGATAAAAAGCTTCTCTCAGTGGTGGGAGAAGGCAGAGCTCTGCCATTTGCTTGTTGCATGCGGATGCTTGCGTCGTCGGTATTTCCTTCAGTTGAGATTGCTTTGTAGGAGTCTTTAAGCCACTAGTCGTTTTTGTGAGAGCTGCTATAGTTAGGAGAAGATAATGCAGTCTGTGAATACGTTAAGGGGCGCGTGTGGCGGCGCGAAAACCCGGTAAGCCGTAAGCCAGAGGCAGTGAGAACTCCGCTGTCTTCCCCCAGCCCCGATTCTTCTGAGCTGCAGGATTCCCATCATCCCTCAGCATTTCTGTAATGCCATATGCAGCCGGCACAGAGCGAGTGAGACAAGTGTCAAGCTGCTTATTAAAATACAACACAGTTTAATTTCTTTCTTATTTTTAGTAGGAAAATAAGTATAAATAGAAGATCGAATGTTGTCTTTTTTTTTCTGCTTATTTTCCACTTTGGAGGCCAGCGCTCTAGACAAAAATCGGAAAACACTTCTTCGTCTCGCACCAGTTAAAGTGGGCGATGCTTCCAGAAAGGGTGCAGTGCCCGGCGATAAAACAGCCCCCACACCTTGTCTCCTTTAGTGCCGTCTCTTGAGCGACGAAGAAAAAGGCGCTGAGATGACTCGTATCTCATAGGAAGTAGCCTGACATACGATGTTTAAATTAAAGTGAATGCAAAAAGGATGCTTGTTACAGCTTAAATGGATCGGGGGAAGGGAATTTTTATTTCCCCGGTTGTTTTTCCTCTTTGGGTGGAGACTATATGCTTTGAAGAATCTTATAAATGTTCCCACCCATGCACGCGTTAGAATATCTCGGGCTTTTCTCTCTGGAAGCCTTTGTGCTCTTGTTGTCTGAGGCCTCTATAAAGAGCAATAAGCCATCTTGTACATGGAGCTGGAATCTGGGATGTTCTTGTCCCTTTCTTGCCAGGGGCCACTGGCATTTATTCCTGAATTGATGCGTCAGTGACCAGGGTTATTGCTCCCGGAATTCGTGTTAAACCACACAACTGATGGAGATTTTCTCAGCTGCGTTCTGAACTCAGTTTAGGCTTATTTCAATCCTGGCTAAATAACTCAAACATGAATAGCTACAAGGCTAGTAACAGCAACGCTAATATTAATTCTAATAGCTAAGAGTACTCAGAGCCTACTCCTTGCCAGGTGCTGTGCTAGGTAGCCAGATGGATTTAATCGTTACTGCTTGCAACAACTCTATGAGGTATAGACTATCATTTATCTGACAGCAAAGCAAGGAACTTCTCTGAGGTTCAGAGAAATTAAACAATTTGAATTACAAACACTGAGCCCAGGGAGGACATCATAGTCTGACTCCAGGGTTGCAAGGCTAATTAATGACTTTTACATATGTATTATTTATTAGAAGTTCATGTGGTTCATATCCACATTGTTTTGTGATCCTCCTGTGTCAAAGCCTCATGCTAGGCATTGCCAGGTGTTATAGGCAGAATGCTAAGATGACCCTCAGGGACCTTCACCTTGTGTAATCCCTTCCCCAAAGCATGGAAGAAATCTGTGAATATGATGAGCTGTCATTCTTATGGATAAAAGGATTTTTCTCTCGTAATTACAATGAGTAATTAGTTGACCTTAAGATGGGAAGATTGTTACAGGTGGGCCTGACCTAATCAGGTGAGCTCTGGAAACAGACTGTGCTTTTCTCGGAGAGGGAGTCAAAGAAAGAGTGATTTGGCACGAGGGAGATTTTCCAATGCTGACGATGATGATGGCGGGGGTCCCATGACAAGGAATGTCGGGGCCTCTGTGAGCTGTGAGTGGCCCCAACCAACAGCTGGAAAGAAAATGGGACTTCAGTCCCACAACCTTAAGGAACTTAATTCTGGCAATCACCTGTATGAGCTTGGAAATGGAGTCTCCCCCAGATCCTTCAGATATGAATGTTGCTCAGTCAGCAGGTGGATTTCAGCCTGGTAAGATCCTGAGCAGAAAGCCCGGCCATACCACACCTGCACTTCTGATCTACTGAACTGAGAGCTCACGAATAGGGATTGTGTTAAGCTACTAAATTAGTGGCAATTTGTTATATGACAATTAATATACCACATATTCCCATGGGCTTTTTCTGTAGACTCACAGAAGTGCCACAAAAATGTTTCTTTCTTTCTTTTCTGTTTTTTTAAGAACATCATCTCCTTAGCATTTTGCGTACACATGGCAGGTGCTGTAAGTGTGGGCCAGAGACGCTTGCATCTGCCTGGGTTTCAACCTCATGCTGTGTCTTCACCTCCGTGGGGCCTTGGGAAAATTACTTAACTGACGTATGTGAAATAAATATGAAATAATCAGACTCAAGTAGAAGGTAGAGGTGAGGATGAGATGACATTTGTGTGTGAAGTGTCTGGTACAGAATAAGAACTCAACAAAGTATCAGTTGTTGTATGTTCAGTGAGTTAAAATGAAGTTTAATCATGGTGAGAAAAAACCTTCTAAAAATATCCCAAACATGTTGCTACCTGCTTAAGATAAGTTTAAGAAATTTTTAAAAAGCTTTTCTGGGCTACTTTTATTGAATTATTGAGGTACTTGTACTATGAAGATGTCTTCTGGCACCATGGGGAATCGGGGCTCCATCCTAAATGATCCCACTGCATATAATTTTTATCTGAATTCCTTTGGGGAAAAGAAATTGTACTCTTTGAATGAACCTTGCAAACATTCCCATCCACATTTTAGAATAGTAGAGTATCTACAGGAAAAACTGATTTCTTCTTTGTTGTCAAATGTCCCTTTCTGGGCTTGGCCATGCTCTGCATCTAGCAACAGTCGCTTCTGGTTTCCCCACATGTGTTGTGGACTGAGAAATCCGCAATGATCAATCAAGCATGTCCGTCATCTCCTGTTTAACCCTGGAAGAGCCACCTGCCACTCTCTCCCACCCTGCTCTCTGGCCACAAGGCTGACCTTTAGGGGACACATCAGCTGGCTCCCTTTCTCCCCAGCTGTCACCTGGGCAAGCTGGCAGGAAATGAGAGGGGAGAGAGGAGCTGGGGTGTTTACTTCCTAGATCACCTCCTGGGCAGTTGCCTTGGCTGATGGTTTCCTTGATAGTCAATGTTCCTCTCCAGGTACCTTTTCTATGTAGTCTTCCTTGTTCCAGATTCTGGAAACTACTCCCTCCTCTATCCTGTTACCCAAAGGTAACAGCTCCTTTGACTTCCCTACACCAAATCCCTTTGTAAGTAGTCCGTTTACTACACTGCCTTTGAATTACTCCGTTCCGGGTGTGCCATCTGATTTCTGATAGGCTCCTAACTGGTACACCGAGATTATAGATGTTTATGAATAGTTAAGGAAGAGTCTGTAGGTTCTGACTGTAGCTCTGTCATTGGCAAAGAACTTGAGTTTGGCCACATCCGTTTTGGCATCTCAGAGGACCATTCTTTTTGCTTTTCACTGGGTTTTCAGTTATATTCCAGATGATGAAAGTTGGCAGGGAAGTGACCTCTGCATAAATGAGATATTTCAGGATGTTTTGCTCTCAGAACATCCCACTCCGCTGCATCTTATTTTGAAGAGAGCGTAGGTCTGAATCCATTGAAACGGGAGCTGACAAACCCCGAAAGGAGCAAACCTCAGACAAGACAATTTTTAAAGGTTGTTTGTACTCGTCTCTAGCGAAACTGAGCTGTCCTTTGAATTCCATTTCCTGCAGATTATTTTGGGAACCTCTAGAAATGGAGAGCGTGTTCAGCTCTGATAGGAAACACTTCTGTTTTGCATATTGACATGCATTTTAACAAGAGAAAGGTCAGTGATGGGAACGGCACCTCTTGTTGGCGTGACAGTCGACATTTACCTGAGTCTTCTCGATACAATGCAGTTGAAAATAATTTAGTAAAATAATTGTCGTGATTGATTTTTATTTTCTTTTTGGACCCAGAGTTCACCCTTGTTGCTCTTGAGCGAGGTAACTTTCAGAAGCTTAAATTTCCTTTTGATGGAAATTCATTTCTTAAGTTCTGGGTGGATGACAAACTTTGATTAAAATCTCAGACTCTTTTATGATCTGTTGGCAAAAGCTGGTGAACTCAATTGCTGTTGACATATTCTTTGACCAACATCTGTTCATCGGGTGACACGAGAATGGCAGAAAAGGAATGATGGGAATTTTTAGCATAATATTCTTACTTGTAAATCACACATCTTTTGAGAACTTTGGTGGGAGCCCTGAGAGAAAGGTGGGCATTTAAACACGTTGTCATCACAACTGTCGCAGCCATGTAGCTTTACCTAGAACGCTTTGTCCACCAACGGTGTGATTATACTTTTGGGAAAAGAGAAAAAAAAATCATTTATATTTAGAATAGTTTACTACTTTCACTGATAAGAAAAGAGGGATACACTTGAAGAGCAAGGCATGGCACTTAGACCAAAAGAAAGGGAGAGATGCCCAAAGAGGACCAGAAAAGTACTAGAAAAAAGAAAATCTCAGTTCAGTTTGAGGAGCATTTATTAACCACCAGCTATGTGCTGGCTGCTCTGTCTGGTGTTGCTTCTCATAAAATCAAAGGAGACAGACGCCAGGCTTTACATCAACACCCTCAGCATCTCCTGGGGACGAAGGGACAGAAAATTATTTATAGTAAATATTCGCTGACTTTTCCAGCCATCCATCCATTCTCCTGATTTTCCGTAGTTTCATTCTTCCTTCCCATTCTCAGGCCATGAGTTGTAGAGCAGGGCGGACACCGTTTCCACTCTCAACTCCAGGGTGGACATGTAACTGGGCTAAGCCACCTGACCCAAAGCACTGTAGTAATATTCAATCATAAACTTGGCAGAAACCAGAGGAAGACAAGTTCTTGTCTGCTGTGCTTGCACCTGATAGGGATTCTAGGTGTAAGGGTAAGGTAGGCCTATGATCTCTGGAGGCTACCACATAAAGTTTGCTGAAAACAAAAGATTGCTGAAGCTAAGCACAGAGTTTAGAGACTGATAGAGATCAAGCCCTTTCAATGGCATTTGAGCCCCTGAATCCAGCTATGTCTGAAGCTACACTTATCCCCTTGGTATGTCTAGGTATATAAAGCAATACATTCTCCTCTTTCACTTAAACTTACTTGGTAGGATTTCTCTCATTTTCTTTTCAAAGACCAACACATTTAATTATTACAATACCAATTGACATGGGTTGACTTGTATCCCCCCAAAAGATATGTTGAAGTCCTAACACCCAGGACCTTAGAATGTGAACTTATTTGGAAGTAGGATCATTGCAGATATAATTAGTTAAGATGAGGTAAAACTACAGCAAGGTGGGCCTTTCATGCCATGTGACTGGTGTCCTTTTAAGAAGAACACGTCCCAGGGATAAGACGACCATGTGAAGATGAAAGTAGAGACTGGAGTTATGTTGCCACAAACCAAGGAACCTTTTGGGCTACCAGAGGCTGCAGGAGGCGAGGAAGGATCCTTTCCTGGAGCCTGCAGAGAAAGCATGGCTTGGCTGACAACTCGATTTTGGGCTTCTGGCCTCCAGAACTGTGAGACAATAAGTCTTTGTTATTTTAAGCCACCCAGTTTGTGGTGTTTTGTAATAGCAGCTGTAGGAAACTGATGCACTAGTAAAAAGGGACATTCCATGACAAGGTGATCATGGGAGTTTAGGCAAGAACATGGTTCACCCTGATGGGAAGATGAAAAAGATTTTGAAAAAAAGTTCCAAAAGGAAAATGGCCCTTGCACTGGTACTTAGGAGATATATAAAAATTAAACAGGTGACTAAGGAGAGAGGAGTGTCCTGAGCAAAGGACACGTATTTGGTGACCTGCAGGGAGTGGGAGCTGCTCCAGCAGGAGTGGACTCGGGAGTTCCAGGAGGCACTACGCAAGACGGGCAGGTTAGGCCAAACCTCCGTGGGCTTTATGCTTTACCGCCACGGAATCCAAATCCTAACACGAGGGCAACGAGGCTCTGTCTACCCCCGCAGTCCTAGCAGGGAGTTCATGATGGGCATTTTCAAAAAAATTTAGAATTTGGGAGTCCAAGAATTTTTGACAGCCTTTCATAGAGCAGAGTTTCTCAACCTTGGCACTCATGACATTTGGGGCTCGATAATTCTCTGTGGTGGGGGCCCGCCCTGTGCACTGTAGGATGTTTAGCAGCATCCCTGGCCTCTGCCCTCTAGATGCTGGTAGCACCCTTGCGTTGATGTCACAACCCCAAATGTCTCCAGACATTGGCAGATATCCAAAATGACATCTGACTGACGACCTTTGCACTGGACATGGAAGAGATCAGATTCATTCCTCAATCAACAGCCATTACATGCCTGCGGGGCAGCGGGCACTGTTGTAGGCATCGGAGATGAGAAGTAGGCATGAAGACAAGGTCCAGCCTTTGAGGAGCTTACATCCCAACAGGAATGGCGTTATCCTATGTTTCTATAACCCATTGCTGGGCCAGCTGGGCCCCAGATGCTGTCCAAGCTCCGTGAGAGAGAACAGAGCAGAGAGATGAGGATTTTACAGTTATGATTCCTACATCTCAGCTGGGGAATGCAGTGTGGATGTATAGAAGCCTCCACATATCAATTCCTGCATCTATCTTAGTAACAAACCTTCGTTTTGAGCTGGGCACACATCCCCTGGAATGAAATCTACATTTCCTTGCCTTTCTTGTATGTCCTTTGAACGTACGGCGCTGCGATGAAATCTAGCTGAAGACATGTGAGAGACAGTGCTGTGGGGACTTCTGGGAGGGCTCCTTAAAGCAGGTGGAGGTGGCGATACTCCCCCCTCCTTCCGCTTTCTGCTGCCTGGAGTGTGTATTTGATGCCTGGAGCTCTCCTTGCACCTCGGCGAACACGAAGTGTGTTACATGGAATAAAGGCCCCCAAAGACGTGCATGTCCTGATCCCCAAAACCTGTGACTATGTCACTTGACATGGCAAAAGGAACATTACGGATGTGATTAAGTTAAAAATCTTGACATGGGGTGATTATCCAGATGGGCCCAATATCACTAGAAGGGTTCTTAGGAGAGGGAGGCCGGAGGGTCAAAGGCAGGAAAAGGGGGTGTGACGATGGAAGCAGCGGGTGGAGTGATATGCTTTGAATGGGAAGAGGGCAGGAGTCAAGGAACGTGGGCAGCAAGTAGGAGCTGGGCCAGGCGAGGAAGGAACACAGCGTTGCTGACGCCTTTCTCTTAGTCCCAAGAGGCTCATTTTGGAATGCGACCTCCAGAACCGTCTGATAATAAATCGATGTTGTTTTAAGCCACTGAAGTTAGCGGCAATCTGTTAAAACAGCGATAGGAAACTAATGCAAAGTGATCTTGAGCAGGGAACCTTGTGCTGGGTCAGTGACACAGAAAGACAGAGACACTGGTTCCCTGATGACACCATGGAGCCGCCACAGGCCCTCAATCTGCTACCTCTGGACTTACTTTATGCAAAAGAAAAATAAACTTATATCTCACTGAAAACACTCTTATTTTTGGACTTGGTGTTATTTGCGACTGTTCTTTGTTTTCTTAGATTCTGAATTTGTCTATTCGGCATCTATTAATGACAAGGCAAAACTAACGACCGCATTAGGGTGGGGAACCTGCGGCCTTAAGGCCACATGTGGCCTTCTAGGTTCTTAAGGGTAACCTTTTGACTGAATCCAAATTTTACAAACACATCATTTTATTAAATGAGGTGCAGCAGAAAAAAGAAGACACTTTTCTTGCCTCCTATGGTGCTTATAAAAGAACAATCTTGAAATAGGAAGGCTGCAGGTTCCCCACCCCTGTGCGGTAGGTCTCTCTCTCTCCTTTAGTTAACTCTCATACACCACCCCAATATTTTCCCTTTCCTAAATCAACCCAAGGCCAGATTCCAAACAACTAGGGACAGCTCTATGCCTCTGAGGGCACCAGAATTATTCCAACTGGCCAATCCCAAACTATTCACCCTGCCTTTCCTGGCCTTTCCTGCAGAAACGTCGAGAAAGGCTGTGGCTTACTCCTCCCCGCCTCCACTCCCCACTTTCTGCCTCCTGGTGCCCTTCCCTGTGGCCCTGCAGGACATGCCTTTCATTTCTAGGGGAACCATGAGTAACATTAAACTTTTCTTTTGACAGCATTGACTTCCCGTGTCCTCACTCAGTCACCTTTATAAACTGAGAACCAGTACAAGTCAGCCCCCAGACCAGATTTTAAGCAATACAATCACAATAAACAATGAAACAAAAATACAAGTAAATTACATCATCAATGCAGAGAGGAATAATGGTTTGAAGAGGATAAACAGGGCAACATGAGAAAGGGGGATTAGACGAAGGTGGGGCAGGGCATCTTTCTGTCGGTGACCTTCAAGCTGAAAACTCTAGAAGAAGAAGAGCCGTTTGGGTTCAGGGTGGGGCCTGCTCCATCTCTCAGGCAAAGGGGCCGAGGTGGGTGGGAGCTTTTTAAATTAGAAGCCAGGTGGTTGGAGGATCCGGAGAAATGGAGAAAGAGGCGGTCATATGGTGCCCGACCAAGACAAGGAATGTGGCCTTTTTTCCAGGTGCTGTGAGAAGTCATGGGAGGGTTTCCAGTGGAAGTCATTGGCTCCAACGTGCATTTTAAAGAGATCGTTCCAGATACTATCTCAAGCATGGGGGAGGCTGACCCACCATATGGCATGGTCCAATTCTGTCACGCCAACTCTCATTGGTCCCTCCTGGGGCCTTAAAAATTATATTATCGCTGACTCCTAATGTTTGTGTGAATTATGAGCTAGGACACCAGAGCAAGGCTGCTTTTCTTTATGCGTGCGGTTTCTACATCAGACACAGTCTTTCCACGAGGCTGATAAATACAAGTACTTGGGAGTATTTTATGGATCAATGAAATATTAATGGACCTGGAGGTGCTTTAAGTTTATTTATAAAGCTGGGTCATCTATAGGTCAAATACCATTATAGCAAATGCAATTGTAATGAATATCTTTGATAAATTTAGTTTTTAAGTCCCAACTCATGTCCAACTTATTTGAAACAATATGGGCTATAGGCCCACAATTTCTTTAATGCAATTCTGAAATCCAAAAAACCACCTGAAGACCAAAGTTAATTTAAAATTTCTTTTTTGATGATTCATTTGATGACCAGAATTGAACTAAACTAATATGAGAGAGAGAGAGAGAGAGAGAGAGAGAGAGAGAGAGAGAGAATATGTTTGTGTGTGTGTGTGTGTGTGTGTGTGTATGATCTTTATTTATCCTACTGAGTGGAAATTTCATATGTTTCTCTGCAGAAACATTGTCTGATTACAGAGATCTGCCCCAGTCCTCTTTGAGATTATTCCTTTATGTATCTGAACCTAATTACCTAAGATCCAAGTAAAACTTGAATTCTGAAATATATTTGGCATAAAGGGTTTCAGATTATGGACCCCACAACCATATGTGATTATTTCTTCATAATATGTCAAAAAGGCACTTGAATTTTAACTGGCAATATTAAAAGTAGACGCAGACAACAAAAGGACTATAGACAGACAAATCACACAAATTCTAATGATGTGTATGTCTGTATATCCCCCTAACTTTAGAAAACATTTTGTTTGCGAATAAAGGTGGGAATTTGATCCTTCTATAAATCCTGTCAGGTCAGGGACTAGGATGATTTTGTCACTGTATTCCCAATAAATAACTGAGCCTAGAATGGCAGCTACTCAACAAATCTGTGCACGATGTAATTATTAATTCAGTTGAGGATCCTGGGGATCAGATGTCGGGTGACCCACCCCAGTGCTGGAGTTGGTGGCCTAGAACACAGGTCTTCCGACACCTCCCCCACGTTCTTCCACCTGATGCCATCACTGCCTTGCTGAAATGGAAAGAAATTGAAGCCCTTTCTGAGGTAATCAAAGAGATTGGAACACAAAGGAGGAAGAGGACTGCAAGGGGCCTTTGTTTCAGGTGGACAAAGCTAACCAATCTGTGTAAATAGCCAAGGGCCTTGCTTCTAGATAAAAGAAGACTCTCTAATCAGTTCTAATCCAAGAGCATCACTGGCAGTGAGAGATTGTAAAAGCAAAATATTCGCTTTGAAAAATGAAACCTATTAAATTCAGGGCATTGTAATTTCCCATTGTGAGACTGTGGTACCAGTGATTAAATTCTATTGTGTGTCTACAGTCCTTGTTACCAACGATGTTTAGTATTATTAACTGAGATTCTAAGAATATCAGCTCTCAGCTCTCCATAGCTAAAGTGCTGTTCTGTTCCTCATGGGAAACAATTTGCATAGATCCTGAATTCATCCCTGATTTGTCTCTTGCCCTCCCTATTCCCTGTATCCTACATAGAAGCCAATCCAGTAGACTCCACCTCCACATATAGTCTGTGTATGTTCACTTCTCTGCCTGCATGGTTCACATCTGGGCAATTCTGGCAGCTTCTAAACTGGTACTCTGTTATTTGTCCTCTGCATGGCAGGCAAACAGTTTTCTTAAAAGATGGAAGCTACTTTAAGTTGTGTTCCCCAAAAGCAGATCCTGAGAGGAGGATTTGTATGAAAGTAATTTATTAGGAGGTGCCCCCAGAAAAGACCAGAAAGGGAGTGGGGAAATTAGACCAGGAGAAAAAGGTCAAGTAAGTAAAGTCAGCAAGTCCTGAGAATGTAACTTGGGCTCTGTCCCATGGGGGAGCTTCAGAGTGTAGGCCATGCCTACGATTGTCCTGTTCAGGAGCAAGGGAGTGGGTGTTTCTACTCCTTGTACCCACCAGTCATTTGTAAGGGATCGTAAATCCCCAGCTAAGCCAGGCTACAGGAAGAAGAGCATTCTTACAACAGCCCTAGGATACAAGTGCAATGGTTACCTTCATTCAATGGTTACCTTCATGTCATTCTGACATGGAAACTGAACACGGAGCATTTAATTGCCAAGACCACATGGTCAGGAGTGATAGAGACAGAATGTGACCCTGGAAGTTTGTTTTAGAGTCTATTGTCTTGCCACGGCTTCAGACAAGGCTATAGTATCTCATAAGCACTAAGAGTGGACCACAGCAGAAGTGCCAGACAATGTCTGCAAAATTACTGGCTTCTAATTTTCCGCAGTGTCAAGGGCGTGAAAGTCGAGGAAAGAACAAGGTATTGTTGTAGCCTGAGAAAGACAGAAGTATGAGAACTAAATGCAGCAGTTGATTCTGAGCTCAAACCTGTTGCTACCAAGGACATTATTAGGAAAATTGGAGAAACTTGAGTGGGATCTGAGGATTCCATGGTAGGCATAGATCATGTAGGTTTCCTGATTATGATAATTGTGTAAAAAAGTGTCCTTGTTTGTAGAAAATACACAGTAAGGTGTTTGGGCATCAGGTGAGCAACTTAACTCTCACAGATTAGGGGAAAAAAGATTCTTTTTTCCATACTTGCAACTTTTCTGCAATTTTAAGATGACTTCAAAATTTAAAAAATGTACTTAAAAATCCTCAGGGAACACTTACGGAAATGTAATTATCTTAATCACAATTCTTAGCTTTGAGTTTCAAAATAGATATTTATAGTAAGAAGATAGCCTTATAAGCCAGATTTCTACAAGAAATTGCAATTTTGGTGGGTACTCCCCAAACTGGGCTTTTACATCTAAACATCCAGGCTCTGTGGGCAGACCACAAAGTGCACCATAGAGTGACAAAGGGGAAATTATGAATTAAAAGAAATTTCTGATCACAATGGAAGGGAAAAGGCTTTGAGGGCCAGAAAGAAGAGCCCAGAAGTATGACAAGGAGAGAGGAGGGCAGGAAATTCTGAAAGGAGTATCCTAATTCTAGGTTTGAGGCCATATAGAACAGCTTTTTAGTTTGAAGACTGGGGAGAATGAAGCACCATAGATAAGCATTGTGTCCGGCACAAGGGTGCCTCTGACATGGTGGGAACAGGAGAATACCATTGGTTTGCCTGGGCAGCCTTGTAGCGCCCCAGGTACCCTACCATCATGGGGAAACAGGCAAAATCACTTGTACCAATGGGGCATGTGGAAGTGTTGTGTGAACCATTTGCCTAGAAGAAGCCTGGGTTCAGGTAAAGGAAGTTTAGGTGACTGGGATTTCACGCCCAGAGGCAATGGTGAGATCCAGAGTCATTAATACCAGGTGCCAGCACAGAGCCCAAAAGACTTAGTTGAGCTCAACTGCATCTTGGTGGACACCAGCCTGGACTACCCACCAAGCAGGAAGCCCACACTACACGACGGTGGTTGCAATAAGTATGGAGGGCGATGTCTGAAGACCATGAATAGAAGAAACCTAAGTGCAAGAGAACTTCATGATCCAGACATGCTTTCTTGGAACCATGAAGACCTGACCTTTCCTGGTACCCAAATACATCTTGGGAAGGGGACAAGAACCCTGAGATTGGAGAGAAACTCTGAGAGGTTGGAAAATTACCCCAAAGAAAATTTAATGAAAAGAGTATTGGTGCCCTTAATTAATCAATTAAGAAATTTCTGCTGTCCATGAAAATGAAGGTTGAGAACAAAAGGGGTATATATGTTAGATAAAATGATTTGTGTATTCAGCCCCCCACCTTTTCTTTTACACACTGGAGTCATAGTTATAAATGTCATCTTCTTTATAGAAATAATAAAGATGACAGAAGCAACTGAGAGGTATGAGGGTGAGGTTAAAATGAGCATCCTTTGATGACATGACCAGAGAAGGTTCTTCTGGAACTGAGACCTGTTCAAAAGAGTAAACCAGTGATGGTTAAGGTTGGGAGAAAAATGTACCAGGAAGAAGAAACAGCCTAGGCAAGGGCCTTGAAATGTTACTGAGCTTGGCATATTCTGGGTCATGGCAGATTTTATATGAAGTACAGTGGAAACCATGAAAAAATTTAAAGAACAAGTACAATATGATTTAATTTGTGTTTTTAACTGATCGTTATGCCCTGTTGGGTAGAAAATTGAAAACAAGGAGACCAAGAAAGAGGCTATTGCAGTGAATAACTGGGGATGTGGGTGGATTCAGGATATAATCTGGAGTTTAAAACTGCCAGAACTTGCTGATGGATTGGCTATGGGAAAGAAGGAAAAAGAGAAATTAATGATAATTCCTAACATTTGGCTTGAATAAATCAGTGGAAGTGGGAGTTGGTTGGGTTCTGATGGAGCCTTTGACTAAGATGGGAAGGCATGGGAGGAAAAGTCTGGGGTGGGTTGGGTTTCTCATTCCATTGCTAATGCGTCACTGCTTACTGGTCTGTCAAGTAATACTAAAGAACATGGATCTTCCAAACAGTAAGCTCCCCTTCCAACATCAAGGATAATAATGCATGTGATATAGCTGATAAAAAACCACATTCAAGGCCGTGTGTTTCCGTATAAGCTTTTTTTTTAGTTGGTAATTTATTAACGGCACTGTTTACATTTGCACTTGGGTGTCTTGCTATAATTAAAATAACTCCTGAATTTATCAGCTGAGCCCTAAATTAAAGACCCGTTAAAGGCTCTACATGATAGAATAAATCTTAATATTCTGTTCTCTTAGATATGGATACCAATACACATTTTTTCAACACATGTAGTGTTTGACATCAGTCAGAAAAAAAAGTACAATAGAAATATTCCAAGTTTAAAGCAGAGCTGGAAAAAAAAGGCTAGAAAAATTCCATATTGCATAAAAGAAAGAGTTAGATTGTCACCAAATTGAAAGGAAATCAATGGGACGACTTTGGAGACTCATTTCAATCTGTTGTTGACATTGTTTTCTGGTAGTAATTTTCTCAAAATGTTAACAGTATTGAGTTTGCCTATTGATTCTGTTATTTTTGACCTTGCATTAGTGTGGGCTAATCTTACACACCATAAACATTTTTTTCACGGCTAAAATTATTGTATGACTCTGGAGGGAACTTCCAATCAGGTCAGACACCCCCCTCAGGATTTTGATGAGTGTATAAGCAGCCATAATGAGTTATGTTGACTTCCAATACACTTTCGTGTTGTTTACATTTTATTAAGGGTTTAAGCAGGGTCATCATATAAACGATCAACATATTGACTGAAACACTCAAGCCTGGAAGAATTGAAGGCCAGAGACAGCCAACCAGATTGGTCAGCTCGAGTCAATAGCATAAATATATATTTGGCTACAGAATCGAAGCCAACTTTGTATTCATTATTCTTCTTTTTTTTAACCCTGCTAAATAAACAGCTCTTAAGTGTCATGCTGGAAGATGCCCATTCTATTTACTCCATAACCCCCAAGCTATGCTCCCTCTAAAAACAAATAATTCAAGTTGAAAGAGTTCAGCAAAATTGAGAGCAGTTGATGAGGACTAAGCGAATGGGAAACCAAAAGCTCTTGAATGGTTTTCCTGGGAAAAGAATAGATTTATTGTTGGCTCTAGGTAGAGGAAGTTTGGCAGCTATATTTTCAAAGGGTTTATGAAATATAGTCACAACATGTCATTAGCATCCCATCTCTTCCCCACCCTATCCCTCCCGTATGTGTCCACAGTGGATCAAATCACTTGTACACCACACTCCCCGCCCCGTCCCTTGCCTTTGAAGCTGTAGTTACTCGGTCTGCATGCAAAGAAATTTCAGGATTTACTGGCACAAGGCTAATGGGTTTGCCCACAAATACTGAGAAGAGTATTGCTAGAGGAGTTAATTTGCCTCTTAATGATTTAATTATATGCTACAGCTCTGCTCTACAAGAATAACAATGTTCCCTGCTTTCCTGCTGTCGCTGGGGTTGCTGATTTTGGGAACTTTTGGAAAAGAATGACATTTGCTCTCCTCATTGAGAGGGGAATTGGGTTACTGGGGAAGAGCGGAACATTTTTCCCGTGCCATGAATAACTGTTCCTGTTCATCCGTAATGGAAGGAGGGAGCTGTCAGGGTGACAGTGATGAATGTGATAAAATGTGCTTCGATCTGTATTTGCATTGTCTTGATCGCTCCCATGCAGTAACAGTAGTCTTAATTTTCACATACGGTGCAGTGAGGTCACCTGGATTGCCCAACACAGAGACAGAAATTGGATGAGCTAGGAGTCCAGTTGAGGTCTTTTGACTCCAAAACCCAACTTCTGTTTTTCACAACCAGAGCCTGCCTTTCCCTGGCTTCAAAGGCCTGAGCTCTCTGGGCCCCCTGAATGGGAGTGATTGTGACTTTAGGATCAGACTGATATGTAGACCACACTCTGTGCTTCACTTTGCAGTGTAGGTTGTGTTCTTTTGAAGCAGACCCTGAGGCAGAATTGGGGGTTTGAGGCATTTCTTGGGATAAATTCTATAAGAAGAAGAGGAGGCAGCAAGATCGGGCAGAGGCAGAAGCAAACTGACATGCAGCCCCGAAAGAGCCTCTGCCAACCCCAGGGCAGCTCTGGGTCTGGTACTGCCCATCAGAGTGTCCACACTGGGCAGAAATGGCTGGGCCTTTATGTCCCCACCTGGCTCTGTCGCTGTGGGAGCTGCCTGGAGAGCATGAGCGGGGCTTCATGGACCCCATGCAGCTGAGGCAGCCCCTGCATGCAAGGGCAGACGGCCCGGGGCTGTCTGCTGACCACATACCCCTCAGCTGGGCAACAAGGCCTTCCCTGAAGGGAGATCGAGCTGAGCCGCACATCTCTGTGTCTACGACCCACTGTTTTCAGGTTATCTGTAGAAACACCAGTCACTCACAAGAGACACAGGGAGGGGAGTAAAAAGATTATAGGGTTTGTTAGCAGGATGTCTGAATTTATAGTCTAAATCTACCTCTTCCCAGGTAGGGCACTGTGGTGGGTGAGTTGAACCTCGAGATCAATCCAATCTGTAAAATGGGGATAATGGTGCCATTTTAGGGGCTTAAATGATTTCTTTAAGTTATCTTCTGCCAGTTAGGGGATATTTTTATGAACCTCTGAAGAAACAGTTCATTTTCTAGGCCATTTATCTGTCTCCCTGTACCCACCTGTACATGCCTTCTCCTCCTGGTTGTAAGCACTCACATCCTGCTCAGTGCACCCCAAGGAAGCGTGAGAATCTGTGCACCCCCAGCTGGATTATCCTCGAGGCCGTTTGCTGTAAGAGCCTATCCTGCGGGGCTGCAAATGAAAGCTGACCTCGGAGTCCTGTGACTGGTTGTGGCTTCAGTGCAAGAGTTCCTCTCTGGATCTTGGTGCAGAGGCCACTTCACCTAACCAAGCTTTCTCTGCTTTGCTCTGGGCTGCAAGGGAAGCCAAGCACAAAGGCAGCTGGGTAGAGCTTGGGGCCCGAGGAGGCTGTGTGCACCTGCCTGGCTGCGTCAGCCTTCAGGTGAGGGCAGAAGGACCCCATGAATATTTACTGCATGCCTATTATGTTCTGGCCACGGAGTCATGCCTTTTGCTTGCATTTCTCATTGAATCTTCACAATAATCCTTTGAGGAAGGTATTATCCCTGGCCATATTTGAGTGAGAAAGCAGAGGCTCACAAAAGATGAGGAAACTTCTCAAGCCCCTGCAGCTAGCAAGTGTTGGAGCTCAGAGTGGAACCAAGGCAGTCTGGCACTCGGAGTGTGAGGCAGATGGTGAACGTGAGGAGGGCTTAACACATTCACTGCTGGGGAAGCTGTGAGGTTCTACAAGCGCAGTGTTGGCATCCGTGCGGTGGGACCTGGGTCTCTTTTTCTCACTTTCTTTAGTGAGGGTAAATTCGTCTCTCATTTCTTTTTTTTTTTTTTTTTTTATTTCAGCATATTATGGGGGTACAGATATTTAGGTTACGTATGTTGCCCTTGCCTCCACCCCAAGTCCGAGTTTCAAATATGTCCATCTTTCGGGTGATGCGCATTGCACTCTTTGTGTATGTATATACCTGTCATTTCTTTATTAATTCAATTACTCCTGGCTTTAATTTGATCTTCCTACAGTTTAGATTCCTGGACAACTGTGTTGTCGTTGAATGCATGCTTGACACACATGTAAGAAATAAAGTTTACGATAATTACAGAATCTTAGACGGAAGCCTTCACTCGCAATGTGCAACAATTATTTCCTATTTATTGGAATGTTGCCTCTGATGACAGTTTTTATATGTTCCCTGTCTCCATTGCTGATATCTACTGGAATAATTGCCAGCTTTACACAGATGATGTTTATCAGTTAAATTGGACTGAAGTTTCACATAAGGTGATCACCTAGTACAGAATTCTAAAATAGACTCTCCTGGGTTAAAAATACCAGCTCCACTGTTCACGAGCTACATGACATGACCTTGGTAAATTTTTTAAATTCGCTTCTCAAACTCTCTGACTGTAAAATGGACATAATATTACTTATCTTATGCAGTTAAGTGAGGTAATAAATGTAAATGCCTTGTACATAGTGCTATGATTTAAATATCTGTCCCCACCAAAACTCATGTTGAAACTCAGTCCCCAATGTGACAGTATTGAGAGATGGCAGCTTTCAGAGCCCTCATGAGCTGATTAATCCATTCATAGATCAATAGATTATGATGGGAGCGGGGCTGGTGTCCTTATAAGAAGAGGAAGAGAGACCTGAGCTAGCACACTCAGCCCCCAAACCGCGTGATGCCCTGTGCCACCCTGGGACTCTGCAGAGAATCCCCACCAGCAAGAAAGCCCTCAACCCCTTGACCTTGGACTTCTCAGCCTTTATAACTGTAAGAAATAAATTTCCTTTTTTTATAAATTATTCAGTTTCAGGTATTCTGTGATAAGAGTATGGACTAAGACACATAGTAAGTGCTCAACAAATTCTTGTGAATGTCACTACACAGTTTTCCATGATGAATAAAGAAATTGATTTGAGGTTGTATTTTAGTAACACAGCAGGATGGGTTTTTTCCATTATTTGTTTGTTCGATTTTCTTTTCTTCAGGTCAAGGGGGAACAGCACTGATTGTTAACACACTGTCTGCTTTCAACTCCTGAGGATTATTTTCAGAATGAAATGATCTGTAATCTTTAAAGGGTGGGGGCGAGGGGGTGGTCCCTGAGGAATTTTGAAGAGGTCCTGGTGGACCCAGTTTCTCAGTGGAAACAAAGAGACTTCCTTCCTCAGTGGGAATGAGACACCAAGCGATAAACCAAGCACCCTCTTTGAAGATTTCCCGGTATATTTGTCCCTAGAGGAGTAAGCCTCAGGGAGATTTATTGTTAGAAGCTTTTAGCCTCAAGCGTAATTTTTAAGAGTATGTATTTCCTTAGAAACAGAGTAGCTCCATTTAAACGTCACAGGTGCCCCCAAGCTCTGCTCGGAAGATTACTTCAAGTTTCATTTAATACTAGTCTCAGACCTGGAGGCGTATTATTTATTTTTATCACTCTGAGAATAGATTTTCTTTCTTCTGCTTCCCGTTTCAGCCCCTGTCATCTACTGGACAGGCACGTGCTTCCCGAGAAATCAGAAATGAGCAGGAGGGAAGCCTGAGTCCGAGTGCTCTCAGGGTGCGATTTCTTGTCTCCCACTAATATGCGTTGATATTTAAGTCAGAGATACCATCTTCCTGGAAAGCTTGGTCCGTCCCGCTCTTGTAGTGCTGTGTCAGTTGCGGTTCCCCCAGGAGCCAGCTCTGAGACCAGCGTCAAAGTACAGTGGCTTATGTGGGCGGTGACGCCAAAACACACTAATAGAGGAGTGGAAAGGAGAAAAGGATGGGAAGGTGGCCGATAAAGGGCATGTTATCAAGCAAAGCACTGTTCTGGGCGACTGGAGCTTACTCCTGCCAGGGAAGCCTGGGAGGCGGTGTAGACCATGCACCGTGTGACCCACGCCAGGGGAGAGGGAGCTGGAGTGTTCATATACCAATTTCCCTCCATTATTGGTTGAGGGCTACTGCCTGGGGGCATTGATTCTTGGCACTTTTGACCTGCTCTGTTGGACACAGGGTGGACTTGACGGTCAGAGAAAGCCCTCAGCCGAATCAGGCCATGGTGCCCTGATTGGCAAGGGCTGAGCAGATGAGGGCCATCGCCAGTGATGATGGCTGCAATCTCTTGATTGAATCTCTGGCTTCGGGCTTGTTCTGTTTGGGCTCTGTGCTTGATGCTGAAGTGACATAGATCATTAAGGTTCAGTGCGGTCCTTAGGAGGCTCAAAATTTAGTGAGGGTTGAAGGAACTAGGCAGGTAAATAAATAATTTTGAGCCGGTGAGGTTATTATTATATGATCATATATTTCACAATATGGATATCATTTGTGATACACAAATTATGCCCATGTTGTACTGTAAGCACTTACCTAGATTAACTTCTTTGATCCCCAAGGGAACTCTGCAAGACAGGTGCCTGTATTACCTATTTTAGAGATAAGGAAATGGAGGTATAGAAACATTAAGGTGCTCAGCTAGTCCATAGCGAAGTCAGGATTTGAACACAAGCTGTCTGGTTCTGGGGCCCTGTCCTTGTCCGCTACACTGTATATCAAGGTTTTCTCAACCTTGGCCCTATTGCCATTCTGAGCTGGTAACTCTCTGTCACGTGAGCTGTCCTGTGCATTGTCGGATGCTTTGCCGCATCCCTGATCTCTAACACTAGAAGCCAGTGGTACCTGCCTCCCCACCTCCAGTTGTGACAACCAAAAATGTCTCCAGACATTTCCAAGTGTCAACTAGTGTGCAAATAGCCCCAGTTCAGAATCACTGTTGTCTATTATAAGACAATCAGTTTTGCCTGGGGAAGGGTTTATAGAAGGCAGATGAAAATTTCTTTTTGCTTAAACTTCCTTCTTACAAAATAAGGAAAAAAGTAGTCTTTTAGAGCTAATCGCTTCCATAAATCAACAGCAAATATCTTCCAGTCCAGAGAAAATGGAAATAGGAATCAAGCTACTGAACAATCAAGTTAAGTTGTTTTGTGCGTCTGTGTAGTGAACGGGGCATCCTTACGCACTGCACCCTGCCGCATGCCTTGCAAACAGGCCGTTTCCACGTCACTTATTTAAATGTCATCTTACAACTCAATTAACTGAGAAATTAGTGAGAAGACCATAAGAAGGGACAGTGAGTTCATAGGGAATTTTTTATTTTGCTGTTTTTCATTTTCCTTGGGTAATTTTATTTGTGATTTTTTTTTTTAGCATTCTGTTTTGAACCCTCCTTACCCAAGTAAATAAATCCTTCATCGTTCTGTGACAAGCTGGGAGATTCCCAGCTTTATTTTTCAAATCCTCCAAACCCCATTTTATCCATGTGGCTTCTGGAAGCCGATCAAGTTTGAAAATTGATCCTTAAGATTTGGGGGTGTTCTGGGTGAGGACAATAGCCATAACTTTGGCATTAAACTGTCCTTATTTGTCTCCTTTCTTTGTTCTGCCAAAATTCGCTTTAATTCAGACTCACCTAAATTTGGCTTCATCGCTTATCTGTGGGATCAGAGAAGCTTCACTTCAATGTTGGAAGCCTGAAGAATTCACTTTTTTAATTGGTCATGAAAGTAAAATCCCATGAGCTTTAAACATTCTTTCTAACAAAGCATTTTCATGTGCCTTTGGTTAACTTATCGAATGGTACTTTGTTCATCTCACTTCTCCATGACGAATGCTTTTGATGGTCTCTGCTCATGAAATAAAGTCACCCTGATGACTTAAATTCCATTTGGGTGCTGTTTGTCAGAAGTGCAATTCCACCATGGTCAAGAGTGTAGGCTCTGATTCAGATAGAACTGAGTTGGAATCCTGGCTTCACCACTTCCAGCTGTGTGAGACTGAGCCAGGGTGGCAGGTACAGTAATGCCTCCCCCAAAGATGCCCTTTGCCCCAAGGGTGTCCTAATCCTTCAAACCTGTAAATGTGTTATCTTACCTGGCAAAAGGGACTTTGTAGATACTGTGAAGTTAAGAATCCTGAATTATCTGAGTGGGCCCAATGTCATCACACGAACAAGGTCAGAGCCAGATAGATTAGAACATGCTCCACGGTTGACTTTGAAATGGAGAAGGAGTCGCAAGCCAAGGAATAGAAACAGCTTCTAGAGGCTGGAAAAAGTAAGAAAATGGACTCTCCCCTAGAGCCTCCAGAAAGAATGCAGCCCTGGAGATGCCTTGATTCTAGCCCAATATGACCCATTTTGTACTGTTGATCTCCAGAACTATAAGATAATGAATTTTTGATATTTTAAGCCACTAAGTATGTGCTAATTTGTTATAGCAACAATAGGAAACTAATACAGCAAGTGATGCAATCTCTTTTAACCATTGTTTGGTCATGTACAAAGTGGAATAACAACAACATTTATCCCCCCAGGGCTATTGTGAGCTGTCAGAGAGAGAGAGGTGCTTGGCATCGGGCCTGGCGTAGAGTACAGAATTAGTCATGGGTTTTTATTTTGCTATATACGAGCAGCTCCATCATCCTGCCTACTGTTAAGCTTCCAAAATACTTATCTGTGATGGTTAATTTCATGTGTCAACTTGGCTAGGCTGTGATGCCCAGTTATTTGGTCAAACATCAGCCTAGACGTTACTGTGAAGGTATTTGTGAATGTGATTAATGTTAGGATCAACTGGCTTTAAGTAAAGTGGACTACCCTCTATCACGTGGTTGTTCCTCATCCAGTCAGTTGACAGTTTTGAGAGCCAAGATTGAGGTTTCCAGAGGAAGACACTATTCTGTCTCAAGACTGGGACACAGAAACCCTATCTGAGTTTTCTGCCTGCTGACCTACCCTGCAAAGTTGGACTCAAGACTGCAACATCAAATCTTATTTGAATTTCCATCCTACCCTACAGGTTTTGGACTTGCCAGCCCCCACAATTGCATGAGCAAGTTTCTTAAAGCAAACTTCTTTCTTTCTTTATATATGCCAATAGTTCTGTTTCTCGGATGAACACTGATTAACCCACCATCCACATCGGATGCAACATACCAAAAAATTTAAGAGCTTGAAAAAGGAAAATGTGGTAATGACAAGCAGATAATATTAAAACTTTCTATTTGGCTAAGAACTTTGCATATCCTCATTGGTATTTTAAAGGGACTGCACCTCAGTTGTTTTCTTCACTTTTAAACCAAGAATGTATAATTAGGATTATGGTAGTAATACAGTCTCTTAAGACAAAATATTATCACAGAAAAAGAATTGGGATGGTTCTGTGACATCCTTTATAATGAGGCTTGAACTTGAACTTAGAGAAGAGTTGATATTCCGCAAGGATGATTGGTGTTGCCATGCTAGTTTGTATGTCACCCCTTCTCCAGTTTCTTCTAAATGTTCTCTCCCCTGTCCTGGTCACCGAAGGCCCCACCCAGGGACTTCTAAGCGGTCAAGTAGCTAAAGACTTAGTGCCTGCAGAAGGGAGTGTCTGTTCTGATTGCTGATGGCATGCTGGTGCTACACAGGTTGTTGATTATCTTGGTATTGCTCCTGCCTAAAAGTAATACTTAATGAACAAAATGCAATAAAGGATTGTTCAGTTACCCAAATTGTAAATATCTATAAATGTGTAATTTCAACACGTTACCAGTTTAAAGGATAAATAGGTAAAAACTTTCATATTTCATTCCTTTTCTTGGGTAAAATTTTAAATCCTCATTTTCTAGCCACTTTTCTTAGGATTAATGCACTTACTGCATCTCTTATTTACTTTCCTTTTTAACAGACAGTAGACAAGTGTGACTATTTTCAACTGGACAAATATTTGGATTTTCTTCCCTGAAGATAAGTCACAGTGTCTCCATTGCTAATTCACATATAATTCTTCTCTATAAATTATTTCGCTATTAGCCTTGGAAGAAAAGACTAAGTCATTCATACTGTTGGACTTTCTTCCCCCAATTTTCATAGAGGAATTCATTTGCCAAACACAAGGATTTGATCAATAAACAACTTGCAATCCCTAGGAGGCCTTTAAAGGGATTTAGATTGTCAAACACTGACTCAGGATTTGTTCTGGTAGTTGTTAAAAATTACATAAACATAAGTGTTTTTTTTTTTTTTTAACCTCAATCAACCAAAGAGTCGGTAGTAAAAGATGAGAAGACTTGGACTTGTTATTGATTAGTTGCTATACATGTTCTTCCAAAGAGAGGTTAATCAACAAGATGTTGACAACATCAGCAATGTCTTGCATCTCTCTTGGAAATTATTGCTTAAAATTGCAGAGTTGCTGCTACACCACTCCTTCTTGCCAGGAAACAATAGAGGTGAGCTTGTTTGCTACACACAAAATTCTCTAAGAGTCTGTGGATCATTCCTGTCCACAAACTAAGTGTGGCAGTACAGACAGACAGAACTTCTAAGCCAGAAGAGAAAAGGCATTTCCTAACACACTTTCCATACTTACAGCTTCCTGATGGTAAAGGCCACGTCCATCTTGTTAACCCAAATTCCAAGCACCTAGAACAGAACTGGTCCAGAGTACTCTGTAAATACAGAAGATTCTGATATGTGCCAAGGTTACGTCCTAGAAAAATGTGTAGGAGTGATTTGGTCTCTCCTACATGTTAAAATTACATTACAGGAAAATGCAATGTACAGTTAAGAAAAAATTATTTATCAGTGGGAATTATTTAGTCCTTGATAGAGGTTAAAGGTGCATAAGAAGAAAACACAACATATAGAGAAAGAATTTATATGTGAGAATTATTTTCAGGAGAATTTAATGTAAAATAAAAGAAGATGACTTATTTTCCCAGATTTTGAACATATATTAATGACACATTCAATCTGTTACTATTGCCCTACACATAAATAATACTTAAGATAAATTACATGAATAATAAAAATAATAAAATATTTTATATAACCATTTCTCCTTTAAAAGGTAAACTCTGTGCTCCTTCACGGGGGAATCGAAGGAGCCGTGCAGCTCTCCTGTCAAAGGCAGAAGCCATGCAGGGGGGTTCTCAAGAGGGAGAACTCACGCAGTTGGGCTGCTTTTACTCACAATGCTTCTGACCTCAGATAAGAGGTTTCTTCTCACATCAACTCATTCTCCAAGTCTCTGGACACCAGCTGGGTGTTCAGTAATTCCACTGAATTCTAGCACCATCTACCTGGAGTTAGCATCAGATTCCGTAAGTTAAAGGGCTCAGCCCCATAAAACTGCCCTCACTTCAGACAGCAATTGCCTGGGCCACCCGTATGTCTGACCAGCCAGCTATAGGTTAAGGGTTCCCGCAAGCCCCTCCTCAGGTTTGATAACTTTCTAGAACAGCCCACAGAACTCAGGAAGTTACCTTACTTACTTTTACTGGTTTATTCTTATTTTTTAAGACACAGGGTCTCACTGTGTTGCCGAGGCTGGTCTTAAACTCCTGGCTTCAAGTACTCCTCCCGCCTCAGCCTCACAAAGTTCTGGGATCACAGGCGTGAGCCACCGTGCCCAGCCTGTCACAGGTTTATTATAAAGGACAAAAATAAACAGCCAAATGAAGAGGTACACAGGCAAGGCTTACAAGGATCCCCAGTGTAGGAGCGTGTGTCCTGGAGTTGGGGTGCACCACCCACCTGGCACATGCACGTGTTTGTCAACCCAGGAGCTCTCTGAACTTGGTCATTTAGGGTTTTTATGGGGGTTTTATTACGTAGGCGTGATTGATTAAACCACCGGCCACTGGTGATTTGCTCAGTTTCCATCTCCTCTCTCCTCCATGGAGGCTGGGGCTGGAGCCTGGAAGTTCCAAGCTTCTAATCAGGGCATGTTCTTTCTGGCAACCAATCCCCATTCTGAAGTTATCTAGGGGCCCACCAAGAGTCACCTCATTAAAGCAAAAGATGCTTCTGTCACGCCATCACTCAGGCAATTACAAGGGATTTAAAAGATATGTGTCAGGAGCCAGGAGAAAGACTAAGTCTCTTTCTGTGATCCCACAGTAGAGAGGAAGGGGGTGTGGAGGAGAACTCCCAGCCAGCTCCCTAAGTTCCTGCTGACCTTTGGGAGGCCAGGTGCAGAAGGACAGAGAGCAGGTGCCGTCCATGGAGGCCTCAGAGTCCTTATTCTTCAAGTCTATAAGGAAGGAATAAAATACAGGCTATATTCCATCATGAATCTTGACTTTTGATACAAGACACCATGCCCCCACTTGTTCTAGCCAAACATACCACGTATCAAAAATGTGAAATATGGCTTAAACAAGTAAGTTCAATAAGTACAAAATGATATAAAAATGAGAAGTAATTAATGTGGTTATCCAGTATCTACTGCATTCATTAATAAGGAAATGAAAATTTTTCCAGTTCATGCTTGCAAGCTCACCTTTAGGAAGTTTCCTCTCTGTTTTATTTCTGATACCATTTTTAAAAGTTGGTTCATTCTCTTTCTTACTCTCTTTCTTATTTTTCCTAACATTCCCTCCCCTGTTGCCCTCTGTCATTATTTGGATTTTTAGTGTCATATTTATGTTTTCAAACCTGGTAATTGGTTAATTACTATTTAATCTTTCCACCCTCCTATCTGGTGCCCTGGGCACCTCCCTCCGGTTCAGGTGCTGGTTTGTGCTTTGCCAGCCTCAAGAAGGAAGAACAAGAGCCATTTACCATAATAAGCAAAGATGGCACGACTTTTTATAATGAAATAGAAATATGAGTGTTTTAACCTGATGGTCCTCTCTTTCCAAGTATAAAATATTAACATCATCTATTAAAAATTAAAAACAACTTTAAATTGTGGGTAAGGACTTTCTAATAGCAACATTAAAAAAACAATGGATGAAATCACAAAGGAAACATCAACAATTTAAATAACCATTTATGCTTTGAAAAGCAACGTAAACTATATAAAAACATACTATAAACATGAATATAAATACATGCAACATATATGCAACTTAAGGTATAAATGTATGTACTAGTGTGGAAAGCTCACGCAAACTAATTTTTAAAAACTAAGGCCTATGGAGGAAAACAAAGGGCAAATCATTCACACAAGAGGAAATACATATGGCTAATAAACATTTGAAAGTGTTCCACCATAATAAGAAAGAAATTCATACTAAAACAAGATATCTTTCTACCTATTCAATAAGCAAATACAAATTTTAAAAAATACCAATGCTGGGGGACATTTGGCCAGTCTACCCCGGGAGGGCCACATATGGACAATTTCTATTTCTTACCATCTCCCCAAGATGGAATTACTATTCTTTTTTTTCTTTTTTCTTTTTTTTTCTTTTCAGAGATAGGCTCCCATTTTGTCACCTCGGCTGAAGTGCAGTGGCATGATCCTAGCTCACTGTAACCTCAAACTCCTGGGCTCAAGCTATCTTCCCATCTCAGTCTCCCGAGGAGCTGGGACTGCAGGTTGGGCCACCACACCTGACTAATTTTTTCATTTTTTCTAGAGATGGAGTCTTGAACTCCTGGCCTCAAGCGATCCTATCACATTGGCCTCCCAAAGTGCTGAGATTACAGGTGTGAGCCACCGCACTCGGCCACTATTTGCTTTATTTATCTCCTGTGGGGACTAGTTTCCCAATCTCAATTTCTGGGACTTTTCTAGGAAATTTATCTTTTGACTCTCTTTAGCACTCTACACTGGTTGAAGCTGCCATGTCCCACCCTGACAGTTCTTCCTAATTTACTCTCAAAAGAGGATCATTACATACACTGTTTACTTCCTCTCTGGAGCTCTGCCTGCTAAGGGAGGAGGCTGCCATAGAAGGTGACCAACTCTTTCCGGTTTGCTTGGGACTTTCCTGGTTTTCGCACTGGAAGTCCCTAAGAAAACTGCTCAGCCCTGGGTAAACTGGACATTAGTCACCTTTCTGCTGTGTAAAATTAAACAAAAAATCTTTGTGCACCCTTTCTCTAGGTGTATTAGTTTCCTAGGGCTGATGTAATAAAGTATCACAACCTGAGTGGCTTAAAAAAGCAGAAGTTAATTCTCTCACAGTTCTGGAAGCCAAAAGTGTGAAATCAAGATGTCAGCAGAGTCCTGCTCTCCCTGACAGCTCCAGGGAGACGTCCCACCTTAACTCTTCTAGCTTCCGATGCCAGAGCCAGGAGTCTTTGGTGTTCCTTGGCTTGGTAGATGCATCAGTCCCCATCTCTGCCTCCACTGTCATGTGGCTGTCTCTCCTGTGTGTCTTCACATGGTCTCCCCTCTGTGCGGTGTCCAGATTTCCGCTTTCTATAAGGATACCAGTTGTGTTGGATTAGAACCTATTCCAATGACCTCATCTGAACTTGGTTAAATTTTCAAAGACCCTATTTCCAGATAACATCAAATTCTGAAGTACGGGGAGTTAGAACCTCAACATAACTTTTTTGGAGAACACAATTCAATCCATAACACCCAGTCTTTCATTCTTTGGTCCTTTTACAATGAACTCTTTAGCATAAATCATGGAAAGTTGTAAGTGCAGAATTGAGACATTTGTACTTCATCCACTAGGCATCAATGAGTCATTGATGGCCTCTGAACAAAGGAGTGACATGCTGTTAGTGTCATTTTAATAACATTAACATGGAAATAGTGTACATGATGGATTGACTCATGATGGAAACTGGTTATTAGGACCATGAAAAATCTCCTGGGCCTAGTGCCCAGCTACAACTACTGCCTCCTGCTGAGCTCAGCCTTTTGTTCAGGACACAGCACACATCTTCTCATACTAGGAAGGCCTGTAATATTAAGGCAGTGTGAAGACGTCCTCCCCAGTGATCAGAATTTGATTCTAGTTGAAACATGGTTCTGCCTGCCTTCTTATGCAAGACTCGCTTATTAAATAATAGATAAGAATTATATTTCTTACCTGTTTCCTCATGCTCAATCCATGTCTCAGTCCGTTTGTGCTACTATAACAGCATGCCACAGACTGAGTGATTTATAATGAACAGAAATTTATTTGGCTTGTGGTTCTGGAAGCTGGGAAATCCAAGAGCATGGTGCTGGCATGTGATGGGAGCCTTCTTGCTGCATCATAACATGGCAGAAAGCATCCCATGGGCATGACAGAACACTCAAGAGAGCAGGAAAAGGTTGAACTTTCTTTCGTAACAAACCCACTCCCATGACAATGACGTTAATCCACATATGAGGGCAGGGTCCTGATGACCTAATTAACCCAGCAAGAACTTCGGAGAGCATATTCAAACCCTAACAATCCTCATGCTTATTTCTTCCTGCATATCTTGGCTCTCAGAGTGTCAACATTCCCTTCTTAACCAAACACAATTCACTCACATGTATATACCCAGTCACACTTCAGCTTGAACCATTTCTGATTTCAAATTGGGACATACTTTCTTCGCACCCTCTTGTTCTTTGAGACTACTTTACATTTTCTTTCTTGACCAGACTCCTTTGACTTTGATCTTGGCATCTTGCTTTGATCACCAGATTAAAACTCTTAGGAATGAGCCAATCATGGGGGAGCGTTGCATCTACTTGCCATGGTCTCTGGACTATGTATCACTTGAGCATTCATCCTTAACTACATTAAGCACATAACACTGAGCTTTGACCCTGTGAAGGAGCCTCATTCCTAGCTCCCCAAAATATATCAGTCAGGAAACTCTTAGAGTAATGCCAGTGTGGACTGAAGGGTTGAAATATCCAATACCTAAGATCCCAGCATCTTAGCCCATTCTACACGTTTTTTTCTTTTTTTAGAGAATGTGCCCTATTTATGACTTAGAATATTTTGCCCTATAAACCTGATCTCTGATGCCAGCTGGTTGAACAAGGAGTGGGCATCCAACCAACACTGATCATAGAGGATAATTTCTTCTCCAAATTTAGAATGACTGGATGAATTAACTAGAATAGAACCTAAATTGGAGATTCTCATAGATTCAGGGTTTAAGGCTGCTTTTTGGAGTATCTATGATGGGATACCTGTAAGTGTGTCCATCCATAACCCAGGAGTCCATCTTCATGGAATACAGAATGAGGTATGTATTTATTCATTTGATAGATATTCACTGAGAACCTACCAAAATGCCAGCTTCTGCTTCAGGCTTTGAGATTATAATAGTGAACTTCCTCCCAGAATTTGCTTAATAGAACTAAAAGAAAGACAGTAAACAAACAACACTACTTGAAATTACATTATAGATGTAAAGGCTAGGAATAAAGGATAATAGAATAAGGAGTTAGAGAATAACAGAGGTGGAG
The DNA here is from genome assembly GCA_963575035.1 of Avahi laniger. NCBI lineage: Eukaryota > Metazoa > Chordata > Mammalia > Primates > Indriidae > Avahi > Avahi laniger. The sequence goes on along the minus strand of CAUYSK010094615.1, from coordinate 35,763 downwards.
GGTATTGCTATTTTAGACAGCTGTGGAAGGAATCCATGAGAAGATACTATTTGGGTAGAAATTCGAATAAAGGAAGAAGTAAGCCACATGGACATCTGGGGACAGTTGTTGCAGGCAGAAAGGCAAATGCAAGAGCCCTGAGATGTCAGCATATGTGGAGGGGCAAGAAGGCTTCTGTGACGAGAGAAGAGAGAAAATTGTAAGGTCTGAGACATAGGCAGTGGCCAGATCAGGAGGTCCTTGTGCTCATGGTGAGGACTTGAGATTTTATCCCAAGGGTGATGGAAAACCATGGAGTGACATGAGTTGATTTATGTTTTAAAGGGATCACTCTTGCTGTTTTGTGGAGGACAAATGCTGTGGGGGGTGATGAAAGAGAGAGAAAAGAGATTGACTACGTGTCTACTCTGTAAGTCCTATAAGTCTTCACCCTATTATCTTTGGTCTGAGAAATTCTTGTGCATACTTAGGACATATATTTATTTACTTGGTTAAATTGAGTATAATTCTACTATTATTGCAACCAAATTGTCCCCTGATTAGGACAGCTCCTGAGAGCCTGGAGTATGGTGGGAATCTTACATAGGAGGAGGAAGGGATGACTTGAAAACATACTGTGGGATACAGTTATAAGACGTGATCATGTACTATTTTTAACTATTGGTGATGAAAAGCAATTAAACTTATGGAGAGACTCATTCTGTATCAGTAGGTCTCAACTGAGGACAATTCTTATCTCCAGGGAACATTTGGCAACATCTAGAGACATTTTGATTGTGAGGGGGTGTTACTGGCATCTAATGGGTAGAGGCCAAGGAAGCTGCTGCACATCCTACAATGCACAAGACAGCCCCCCACAACAAGGCATTTTTCAGCCCCAAATGTCAACAGCGCTGAGGTTGGGAAATACTGCTCTAGAGTATTGTGGAAGTAAACAGAATGTGCTCAGACATAAGCATGATTATTTACCAAGAGGGCTTCTGAGACCTTCAAGATAGCTCCTCTAAGTTGAAGGAAGGAGGAATGATAATGAAAAATATACTCACCAGTTTAGATGTATGGCTGCCCAGGTCAGTCAGCTGATGTGGCCCCTCCTTTCTGGTCCCTGTGCTTGTCTTAAAGCTGTGATTTACCCTATAAGAGGATGAGTTTCCCAGATAGAGGAGGAGGACCCACTCAGACACAGAAAATAGATTTTGAGAATGGACATCTTGCAAACGCACCATTTTCTAGCTCTTACCCCTTGGTATAGTTTTGCTGAAAAGCATCAAATATTGCTAAATTACCATCAATGGTTTTTACAGAAGACATGTGCAAATAAAAAGCAATCAGATTGATGCCCAATATTTATCATTAATCTTCATAAATGAGTGGAAGAAAAACTCCTTGCAAGACTAACCAACTTAACAATTTTCCCTTTATGTCACATCAAAGCCTTAATGTACTTGAAAATTCAATTCAGTAAATAAATGTTTGTTGAATTGAATTGCAAATCAATCCATTTTGATTCTTGGTGAAGAAAGAGGAGAGAGAGAGACTGACTCATGATTTCAAGCTAGGATTCACCATATAACTGCTGAAGAAAAAGGGGTCAGGATACCACCATTGCAGGTACAGCACTCAACTCTAGTGGTCCCAGAACCTCCACTTACTTTATCTGTTCGCTTGGGAGAAGACTGGCGTTGTCTCAACACCTTCACAAATCCTCTTGGAGGGCATGGGGGCTGCTACCTGGACATATTCAGACAAATTTAAAAAATCCTTTTTACATGTTGTTATCATCATTCTTTTCCCACTCATCTCTGAATTATAGTCATGTGTTAGACAAGTATTTGTCGAGTACCTACTTCATTCCAGGCTATTTTCTGAGTACTAGAGACACAAGAGAGAACAAAATAGGTGAAATTTCTGGATCTTCTGAAGTTTGTGGTCTAACTGGGAGGCGGACAATAAATCAGACACTTGACTCAAACCTTCGTATTTGAGAGAATAATCTGCTAAGAAGAAAAGTGAAAGAGGGCAGAGCATAGGAAGCGTCCATGGGTAGGATGAGAAGAGGGTTGTAATTTCGGATAGGTTGGCTGGGGGAGGGTTGCTCTGAGATGTGATCTTTGAGGGAAGAATGGAAGGAAGTGAAGGAATAAATTCTGAGATTCCCTGGGAGAAGCAAATCTTCGTGTCCAGAAGAGGGTTTGTTAGTGCTCGGAGAAGGAGCCAAGGGTGGTATTTTGGGAACATGTGTTTCTGGTTCGTGTGCCTGGAGCAAGTGCAGGGAAATGGGAGGTAATGAGGGACCCAGTCATGCAGGTTTCATAGGTCATGGAGATGTTGGCTTTTATGTTGAGTTACATGGAAACCAGCACAGGATTCTGAGCAGAGGGGTGCCTCCGTGTGACTTGTGTTCTTACAGGATTATTTGCTGCTGTAAGGATAACATGATGTGCAGCAGGCAAGTGACCCCATTGTCATAACCCAGGGAAGAGATATTGATGGCTTCACGAGGGGGGTAGGAGTGGACGGGGCCGTTCCCTGACATGGTATTTTTCTTTTGTCTGCTTACTCTCTCTTGTTTCTCCATTTCTGGCAATGGTTACTAATTCATGATTACCACTGACATTTCCTGCACTTTCATGAGTTTTTTGAGCCCTGTCTGTTCCCCCAGTTTTATTATTATCCAACAGCTCAGCTGTGATAGACTGCTGATCTTCATCTTCATATTGATTAATTTCATTTCCACATGCATCACCTGCATTCCCAACATCTTCAGCACAGTTTTCAGATGATGAGTCATTTGTGAACGACAGATTTTCATTATAGGAGTCATCTTCAGAGCAGGATGTGTTGGGCTAGCCTTAGGTAGAATGTTTGCTCAGTTCTGCTTAGCTCTCTCTCTCATGAAATGGGATTTGATGGATTTCTTTGAGCCCGACCACTGTTGAAATAATTACAAAGCTGTTTTCTCTTATTTATTTGCTGATCAACTGGGAATTGTGTTATTGTTTTACGTGGGAAATGTAATTCCAGCAGTCACTGCTTTTAAATGAAATGATAACTGTTTTGCATTGTGATTATATAACATGCCCGTTATGAACTGAGGTCCTTGGTCTCTTGAGCCTGGATTCCAGATGGGGTGGGGAGGAGGAATCTCACTCTAGCTAGTCCCACATTGGCTAACAGAGGTCTCTCCTTTATGGCAAGGGTTGTAAATTGAAATACCTCCTGGGGTCAGTTAGCTAATGTAACTGGGTGACTCAGGCAGGTGTAAGGAAACAGGAGATGCAGGGGAATACCTTGTTGAACTCTAAAGTGAGGAGCCAGAGCTGGTATCATTTGCTCGTTGGCCTGTCTGAATGTGGTCTCAGTATTGACAAACTTCCTTAAAAGAAGTCAGAAACCTGGGTTATTATGGACAGTCTGATGTTTAAATTTTTTTTTTTTTTTTTACTTTTAGAGCAACAAAATAGGTCTTTGAACCAGACCCAATTCAAGCTGTCTAGTTTGTAACTCCTGATTCACCAAGACACTTTTGCACTCCTATATTTATTATGCTGCTTTTACCTGCTCTCAGCGAGGACAACCATGTGGGATTCTGTACAGTTGAAGCTTATTCTGTAAATAATGGCAAGGAATCTTACTTAAGGAATGTCTTCGTTGATCTAGGTTGCTACAACAAAATATCACAGACTAGGTAGCTTACAAACAACAGAAATTTATTTCTTACAGTTCTGGAGGCTGGGAAGTTCAAGGTCAAGGCGAAAGTGTTGGTCATTGAAATGGGCTTCTAGTTAATCAGGCGGTTTCATAACTAGAGTCAGGTCTGTGCCATGGTCAGTGAGGCCCCAGGGAATCCTGAGGGCAGGGCATTTAGGGAGGCAGTCAAGAGCCCCCAACCCACCAGATATGAAACTGACATGCACCTCTGACACCCCACGACCCACTCAGAGAGCCCACCACCATGAGCAGTGTAGGAAAATGTCTACACTGCCAGGCTCGACTGTTAACTAGCCTGGGCCATCAGGCCCCTCTAAGACGCAAATTCCTCATTTCCAAGGTGGTATGACGGTATCTTCCTCATAGGACTGTTGTGAGAATTAAATGAAGTTTATTTGATTATTGTTAGTAGACTAGAGATAATTCCTAGTTTTGTTCACTATAATATTCCCAGACTTAATGGTTCTCAGTACAAAGAAGGAACTGTAGAGGTTTGTGCACTTTGACCTGCATTTCATTCCCTCCACCTCCCCGCCCCTGGTAACCACTGTTCTTCTCTGTTTCTATGTGTTCAGCTTTTCTGGGGATTCCACAATTTGACCTTACATTTTTACTGGTTTCTTGTTTCCTATCCTTTCTTGTATGTCATTCTCCTTTGTCATAGATTCTTTGGTAACTTTCCTGTGGTACATCTTCAAGGCACCCACGGAGAATCTGTGGATGGTAAAGTTTCTGATTTTTCATGTTAGGGAAGATCTGAGAGCTTGTTTGATTAGGTACAAAATTCTAAGTTCGTAACAATGGTCCTTCTAGATCCCCTGTTTTCTAGCCTGCAACGTTATCAATGAGATCTAATGACAATTTGAATTTTACTCTTTTTGGGTTAACTATTTTAGCTCTCTTGCATACTTTCAGATTATCTTTTTGGTTTTTGTTCTGAACTTTTACCATCATGATTATGGGGATGAGTCTTTTATTTTCTTATTAATATTATTAGTTTTTATGTTTCTTCATGTACAAATACCCCATTCAATTTAAAGATTTTTTTTTATTTTTCAACTCTAGGAGATTTTCTCTTCTTCTTCTTCTTATTTCTTTAATAATTTCCTTCTCCCATTCTGGAATTCATTCTTTAGAAATAATAGAAACTTTGAATCTACACTCCATGCCTCTTTTAATTTTTAGGGGGGGTGAGGTGGCGGGCATCATTTTGAGCCAGAATCATCTCACCATCTCAAAATCCCTAACTGTATCTGCAAAGACCATTTTTTTCCATAGAAGGTAACATTGACGGGTTCAGGGATGAGGACCCAATATCTTTGAGGGCCCTTATTCAGCCTTTTATGGGCAGGGCCCCTTCTGCTCCTTCCGGTCGTTGACACTGAGGCTGGAGTTCTGCCCTTGTGCCAATAGTCGCAGACGCCGTCCTCCCCCATCTCCCCCCGCTGAGCACTGTCTTCTCGCTTTCTCCTTCTTCCCAGCCCCTCTCCTTCCTTTTCTAACCCTTTCCAGCGTTTCCAGCACTTACCTCTTTTCCTTTCTCGGTTTCCTTTCCCATCCCCCTCCTCTCCTGCCTTCACGCTGTCTTCGTTTCCCCACCTGTACCCTCTCTCCCTTCTCCCTGCATCTCCTCCTTTTTGCTTGTCTGTCCCTCTTTCTCTCCTTCCCCCCTTCTCTTTCCCTCCACCCTCCTCATCTCCCTGTCTCCCTCCTCTCTCTCCTTCTCTCTCTCTCATCCCCCTTTCTCATCTTCCTTCCCTCCCCCTTTCTCTCCCGATTTCCACCTTCCTCTGCTTTTACACCATTTCTCCTTCTCAAAGGCTCTCTTCAGCCTAACATCTCCGCAGCTCCGATCAAATATTCTCACCACACGCCACATCAGGCTTCATACTTCAACAAGTATGGTTTGCTGAACTATTTTGTTGTTGTTGTTTCTGCTTTCTAGTATCTTGATTTATTTAATTATAAGAAATCAATTTCTAAAATTTCATTAAATTTTTGGAGGTAGGAGTAATAACCTTTACAATTTTAATACCTGGAAATACCTCTTTATCTATAATATTTGTTTAGACTATGAGCTCCCAGTGGCAAAGACTCTGCCATATTTGTTTTTCTGTACTTAATGCTCAACACATGGCGTTACTGCTGCGTGTTGATGAAATGCAGGACATTGTGGATTTTGTAAAATGAATTGCATGTGGTTGTTTTAACTGATCACCCATGTTGGTTAGACTGTTGTGTCGGGCACAAAGAGGGTGCTGAGAAACCCAGTGATTGTCCGGATAATAATTCGAAAACAATCCTCAAGTTTCTGTTAGTCCTAATTGGTTGAACTTGAGGATGCCATTAACCCTTTCTCAGAGGAGCAGATTGGAGGTGAGTAGCAGCTTTGTGGTTTTTTGGTATGCAGCTGTTCACTTTTAAAACTTAATTTAAAACAATAAAAAATGTACCTTGAAATCATTTTGTTTCCCTATTTATTTAATGTGATTTATTCTAAATGCATTTCATATCACCATAATGTATCGGAGCTCAACCACCACCTGTTATTTTGTAGGGGAAATAAACAAGACCTCTCTCATCAGATGAGTTAATTACACTGACATATTCACTTCTCCCCAGAGATACCATAAAATAAAATGCTGCAAAGCTTTAATTCAAACAAGCAGGCTGGAAACGAGAGCTATGCAGTGGTATAATTTTCTTTGGGAGAATCAAAAGCTCAACACAGACTTGATCTTAGAGGGCAAGATAGCTGGAATTTATCAAATGGAGGCTCATCTAGGGTCACGTAACAAATCTGCTGGTGAGCTGAGCTTGAACCCATTTCTCAATATTTTGGCATTATTTTCCAACCTTTGTGCTTGTGAGTATCCCGTGGTCATTTTTTTTTCCACCTGTTTCATCCAGTAATTTCTCCCTCCTCTTAGTTATCTGCCTGGCGATCACTGTTCACACAGAGGCCATTTGCTCCCCGAAGGACATGGCAGTGTTATTCACTCTCACTTTAATCCTCAGGGGGAAGACAGCAGCCGTGGTAGCCACAGGGACTTTCATCTCCTAAGAAATTTAGGCGAATGCGGGTGGGAGGCTGCTGTGCTGTGGGAGTGTCAGACTCCCACAGCAGAACCTGAGATGAGGATTCATGGGTAAGGGATTTGTCGAGAATGTTCCCCAGCAGAACTGTGTAGGGGGATGGGAGGAGCAGGACAGGGAAGAGAAAGAAGCCAAGCAAGGTGTGGCCTCCTGCAAATCCCAGCCTCAGCCTGATCCCCTGGGGAGCTCCACAGTATCAGTCATACCTCAGATCTTTTTCTCACATGGTGGAAAGAGAATGGGACTCTCACACTTCCCACACGGTCGGTGCCTGGCGGAGAGCCACTTGGGAGGGGCATAGACTCCCAAGCACTTATAGTTCTCTTCCCTGTGAGCAAAGCAGTCCCCATAGCCTGTGGCGTCTCAAAAAGGATCACAGGTATAGCCGGATGTGGTGGCTCACACCTGTAATCCTAGCACTTTGGGAGGCCCAGGTGGAAGGATTGCTTGAGCCCAGGATTTTGAGACCAGCCTGGGTAACATAGAGAGACCCCCATCTCTGCAAAAAAAGAAATAAAATAAATAAAAAATTAGCCTGGCATGATGTGGTACACCTGTAGATCCAGCTACTTGGGAGGCTGAAGCAGGAGGATCGCTTGAGTCCAGGTGTTTAAGGTTATAGTGAGTTATGAGTGCCCCACTACCCTCTAGCCTGGGTGACAGAGCAAGATCCTGGAAAGAAAGAAAGAGAGAGAGAAAGAGAGAGAGAGAAGGGAGGGAGGGAGGAAGGATGGATCACAGGTATAAATAAGCAAGAGCCCACAGAAACTAGGGATGAGAGCAGGATCCACAGAAAATGTAAAAAAAAAAAAAAATCAAAGTGGTATGAGAGGAGCACCAGCAGAGTCTGCTGTCTCCAGTAAGGGCACCGAGTGCTCTGCGCCTGCAGGGTGGGAGCTGGGGAAGGAGGGCCCCCCAGCATGCATTCAGTGGGGGTGCTATCACACACATTAGGCACTCTGTGTGGAGTACCTGTAGTCTGTGCAGTTTTTAAGGGCTTCTAAAATATTTAAGACCTAAAACATTTTTAAAAACCACCATTTTAACTTCTAAAATATTAACTTGAAATTAACAAATTTATTAATTCCACCAATATTTACTAAAGGTGCCGGGGTTAGCACAGTGAACAAAACACAAAAATACTTGCTCCCTTGGCAAGAATGGAATGGCAGTAAACAAGGTGAATCAGATATGTGGTATCTTATGTTCATAAGTCCCACAAAGAAAATACGGCAGGGGAGGAGAAATGGGGCCCTTGGTGGTAGGTAGTTGCAAACCGGACTTTTCCATAGGGTCATTGAGGGAGGCTTCATGGAGAAAGTAGCGTCTGAACAAAAGCCTGAAGGAGGTGAGGGAATTTGCCATGAAGTTTCATAAGGGAGAAAAGAGAATTCACAGAAAAGAAATAGCAAGTGCAAAGATCCCGAGGCAGGAGGATGCCTGATACGGTGACACACGACAAGGAGATGAGTGTGGCTGAGCTGTGACGTGGGGAGTGATGGAAACAGCGCAGGGAGGAGCCAGATAGGATAAGGCTATAGCCACAAGCGTACTGGCTTTGTTTAACACTAATAGAAAATGTATAATTTGATTTTCTAATGCTAGGGCATGGGACAAGCCAATGTAACAGAGACACCCCAAAATAAAACTCAAACCATGCAGTAGTTTATTTCTGTCTCACGCAGCGGAGGGAAGGTCAGGGGATGCCCCGTGATGTCATCCAGGAGCCCAGGTTCCTTCCATCTCATTGTTCTGCCAGCCCCTGAGCCATTGTCCCTGCCCCTGTTATTAACCTCAACTCCCCAGTTCGATGTGGATGCTGCAGTTCATAGCAAGAAGGAATGAAGGTGAAAGAAACCAAGGATCTTCCGTTCAAAGGAATGTACTCTGGAAGTCACACATGTCCTGCCTGCTCGTACGCAATTGGCCAGGCCTAACAACATGATGTGATGGTTAATTTTATGTGTCAACGTGACAGGGCTAAGGGATGCCCAGAGAGCTGGTAAAACATTATATCTGGCTGTGTCTGTGAGGGTGTTTCCAGAAGAGCTTAGTGTTTGAGTTGGTAGACTGAGTAAACAAGATTGTCCTCAATCAATGTAGGTGGGCGTTATTCAATCCATCGAGGTCCTGACTAGAAAGGAAAGGTGGAGGAAGGGCAGATTTGCTCTCTCTCCTAAGGCTGGGCCATCCGTCTTCTCTTACCCTTGGACATCAGAACTCCTGCTTCTCGGGCCTTTGGGTTCTGGGACTTACACCGTTGGCTCCCCAGTGGTCTCAGTGGTTCTCAGGCCACTGGTTTTCCTGGCTGTTTAATTTGCAGACAGCAGGTTGTGGGACTTCTCAGCCTTCATAATCCCTCATAAAACATTTTTTTCTACATGTCTCTCTATATTGCATTGATTCTGTTTCTCTGGTGAGTCCTTAGTAATATACAGTGCTACATTTAGAAGTACAAGGAAAGTCTCCCACTGGGTGACTTTATACCCTTTAAATTTGGATGCGAGGAGAGGGTTCTGTTACTAAAATGGAGGAATGGAGAGTCAATTTCGGAAGCATTCTCTGCCATGCATAATGATTGCTGGGAACTTTTGGCCCAATAAGTGACTCAGAACTAAATAAGCAGCTTTATAAACAGTCTTTCCACTTATTTTTAACAAAATAAATTTTATTTCCTGTGTAGCAAAAGCAAGGCCATGTGTTGTACAATTCCAGGGAGCTCCATACACAACTTCGTTTTTGCAACAGGGCAGCCCTGGGAGTGAGTGTATTTTAATGTACTTGATATAACATGGGGTGGTACTTCCTGCGATAAGAGTGGCCAGGGTTACGAAAGTCTTGAATGAGCCCTGCTCATTTTGGTCACGTAGCACTGCAGGTCTACAAGTCAAATGACAGTGTACGCTAGGAAAAGTGGTATTTGCAAACCGAACTCTGGGGAGGTAGATTGATAAATCCACAAACCAATTTATTCATTTACAGCAGGCAATATAGCCAGCACAATAACTCAACCAGTCTCTTTCCCGGTATTGACTTACCTGAGAAACCAAATTAATTATCAGAAGGTTGCTCTGCTAAGTATGGAATTAGAAAGAAAGGAAATTGGATGGTCTTAAGGGATTGCTCTTACAGGCTTGGATAAGTCCTGATAAATTGCCTTTAAAGAAAAGGGAGCATATTGTTCGCTGAGAACCCAGCTCAGTCCTAACCACCTTCTCCTCGAATTCTGATGTTGACTGAAGTGTATCATCCAAGGCTTTTAGTTGACACTTTTCATTATTATATTACCTGATTTCAAAAAAATCTAAATTGTGTTTACATCAATGCAATTTTAAATGTGCTGTGTTCTGGCTGTGTCCAGGGAGGTGTCCTAATCTCATGGATAAATGGTAAACTTTCATCAGAGATAATATCCTTTTTGATCTTTCTCTTCATTTTTTTGGTCAGTCTTGCTTTAGGTCCTTACCCCTTTTTTCGCATCACCATAGCATATGTCTCACAAAGCTGGGAAATATGTGGTTGTAAAATACGCAGTAAAACCACACCCTTGTTTCATCACAATGGTTAAGAGCTCACAGTCCAGCGAATTCCTGGTCCTTCCACTTAGTGGCTGTATGATCTTAAGCAAGCTCTCTTTTCCCATTTTCTTGTTTCTAAAATGAGGATAGTAGTAACACCTATGTCATACAGTTATTGTGATGATTAATTAAGAGTATGGGAGCAGTTCAGAATAGCAGTCTTCAATGGAGGTATGGTTTGGGAACTCCAAAGAGTCCCAAAGACCTAGGATTCACAGGATCAAAAGTATTTTCATAATAACATTAAGAAGTAATTTGTCTTTTCACTGAGTTGGCTTTTGTACTAATGGTGCAAGAGCAGTGTCGGGTAGAACTGCTGATGCCTTCGTGTGAATCAAGGCGGTGGCACAAATGCTGCTAACAGTCATGGTGTTCTTCATTGTGACATACTTGCAGGGGAAATAAAAAACAAAACACTAATCTAACTTAAGAGTGTCCTTGATGAAATGGCAGAATGTTTAATTTTATTAAAGCAATATTTTTAAATATTCTGTGAGATAAAACAGGAAGTATATACAAAGCACTTCTGCTATATAAGGCATCATGATGGCTGTCACTAGTGAAAACACTTGCATGGTTTGAGTTGAAGCTAAAGTAGCCATTGTTTCCGTGAAATATCATTTTTCATTTGGAAAAATGATGAATAAATTATGGTTATTCAGACTTCAGGATCTGGAAGATTTTTTTTTTTTTTTTTGAAAATGAGCAAAATGAGCTATCACTGCAAGGAAAACAGCTAATGGTATTTGTTGCCAATGATAACATTCTTATTTTCAAGCAACAATTAGAATTTTGGAAAAGTTGAATCCACCACTGTGAGCTTGATGGCTTCTCCATACTTAAATACGTTTCTGATGAGAATGGTGTCGATATGAAATATGTCAGGATCTGGAATATCTTTATAACTTGGTAAATCATTATTTTCCAAATGACCAAAGTATCATGTTATAAAATCAAGCATGGGTAAAAGTTTCATTCAAATTACAAGATAGGATTTTAATGTAGCAGAATATGAAAAATCTATTGATAGGGGCTCATATTCCACATTACAACTAACCTTTTAAAAACTGTTACTTGTTGAGTTTTGGTGTAGCATCAAAGAAGAAAATCACACTTATCTGAAAAGCTTCTTAAAATACTCTTCTCTTTTCCAAGCACATATATGTGTGAGACTGAATTTTTCTCATATACTTACTTCAACCAGAACAACATATCACAGCAGACTGAATACAGGAAAAGAAATTAGAATTTAGCTGTTTTCTACAACTAGACATTAAAAAAGTATTTCTCACTATGTTTAGAAACTATAGTTATATTTATATAGGCATATGTTGTTTAATGTTAACATGTAATGGATTCACTACCATTTATTATTATTAACATGTTATTATTTTAAGACAAATTTATAAATAAATATATTAAAACTTTTCAAGTTTTTATTTCTAATATGGCAAATACTGATCACTATAAGCCCTGTAAGTAAAAACTCTTTGGGAAGCTCAATAATTTTTAAGAGTTTAAAGGCACCCTGAGAAACAAAAGTTTGAGCATCACTGGTTTATAACATTGCTTAACACATACTAAAAGGTAGATAATGCTTCACTCTTCTATTAACTAGTTATTCATATACCTGCAATTACTTGTTTCTAAATTATGTATAATTTTAATAACAGTTCACTTTTATTGAAGACTTAATGTGTGCCAGACACTGTGCTATTTGCTTTGCATGCATCATTTAATATAATTTTTAGTGAAATATAAGATAGGTACAATTATTAGCTTTATTTTATAGATGAGGAAAGTGAGGTACAGAGAAGTTAGGTAATTTGCCCAAGGTCACACAGCTCTGAAGTAGCAAAAATGAGACCCCCAGGGAGTCTGATTCCAGAGATTCTGCCCCTGATGACTTTTTTCTTATGTATGTGAGTTGTGTCTATATTATTCCTCCATTTGAAAGCTCCAAGTCTCCCACTAACTAACTTGATTTTGGGATCAGAGTCCATTCCGCTGACTCCACCCAAGCAAGTCTTCATGGTTCCTTCTCGGAACCCCGAAAAGAGGACCTTGCATGGGGCCACACCCAATTCCATCAACAGCCGGACTCTTGTGTTCTTCTCTATTCCTGCCACTCATTAGTGTCCTTTGGTTGCAAACCCAGTTGAAGGAGCTTTGCCATCACCCTATTGGCGATGCCCTTTGTGTATAAACCCCTGCCTAATGACTTTTGAGATGACAAGTGCTGTGTTCTATCAAGACTGGCTACATAATTCACAGGGCCCAGCACAAAATGAAAATGTGGGGCCTCTTCTTTAAACATACTTAAAATTTCCAGACTACAACAGCACAGCATTGATCAAGCACGGGGTTCCATGTGAGGTGCTCTTTCAGTTGCATGCCCGTGGACTGGCTCTAGGTTCTATGTAGAGGTGGGAAATTTCACCACCTTCCTGAATCTGTCCTGCATTATGCCCCCTGGGCGTGAAGGCAGGGCCTGGAGCTCAGGGCACAACACACTTTCTTATGAAAATGGGTCTTGAAGCTTCTGGTCTTCACTCCAGCTAGAGATGACCAAATCTAGTCCCCGGGGTTAGGAGGCACTGATATCTGATGTTCCTTCTAGTATCCTCTCTTTCCTCTCCTTCTGCAGCAAAAACCAAGCTCTTGTGCAAATCTGTGCTTATGAACAGCCGGAGAGATGTTAGAGGATAATATATAGAAAAACTGGGAATTGTACTTCTAAAAAGTATGAAGAGCATAATATATTTATCAGGACTCCTTCAGATTATAGAGAAATCAAACTGGAGGGAGACCGATTGCCTTACTTAATCAAACCATGGGAAGGATGGAGCAGAATGGTTTCAGGCATAAGTGGATCCAAGGCCTTGACCCAATCTGACTCTCATTTTCAGAGTCTTAACCTGTTTCTTTAGCTGTCCTTGGCTTCAGACCGAGAGCCATCCCTGGACCCACCACTGCCAAGGGATATGATGGGACTATTGGCCCAGATTGTGCCCACTCATGTGGTCACAAAGAAGGCAGGAGTGCTGTGATAAACATCTCTCACCAGCAAGACGGGACAGTGGCGTAGGAGCCATTGGCCCCAGGAAGGGTTAACTATTCTAGACAGAACCCTTATGGAAAAGCCATGGTTCTCCCAAAAACAGCCTTTGCAGAAATGTAAACCTGAATGTTGGCATATATCAAAGGGACGGTATTCAGTGTGTTAGAAAATGACATCAGATGAATGCTGCTGCTTACATCTCAATAGCAAAATTCAAGATTGTGGAAAAAGAAAGGTCAAATCAGTAGAACTCTGCTGCCCCCTGGGAGATGTACGGACTGATCAATTTAATGGACCATGATCAAGTTTGCGGATCCTGTCAGTGGTTATCTGTGCTGGGATATGAGAAGACAGTTTCTATTTCCAAACTCACAGTTTCAGAACAAATTTTACCAAGATAAAGATAAAACAAAAAGCAAAAAACATGACCTGGTAATTTTATCATTCAGATCACTATATTGCAGGATTTACTTATGACATAAAACATAATTGACAAAAGGCAATTATGCAAAGGACATGCACATGAGTTATGAAAATCAGCCTTCCTCCATGAACCCAATGAGCAATTAACATACTTCTAATTTTGTATATCCTTCGTTTTGTACCACAGGTAGTATCTTTGCAGGAAGTGTGTATTCATTCTCCCAACACCCAACATGGAGGGAGCAGATGAAATAGAGGCAAACAGGATACGGAGGGTGGGGGGGTTACTTTCTAAAGGGTGAATGGAACCAATGAAAAGCTGTCTGATTTGCAGTGGTTCAGTGATTTCTTAAAATTCTTTGCAAGGCTGACCTATTTCTAATTCCTTGAGCCTATAGTCTGAAAGGTCATTAATCTGAGCTCAGCTCATGATGCTGAGGCTTAAGACTTCTATTTCTTAAATGCCAAAGGTGTGTCAGGTTGCCTTTTGAAATGTTGGTAACTCTATTCAGGCGTGCAGTGGTTAGTGTAGAGGTACATCAACAATTTCCTTTGTCATGGAAACAGTCACCTAACCAAAGGAGCCACCTGTGTTTTTCTTTGGCCACTTGGATCTTTGCCACGGATTCAAAAGACAGATCAATCTCCCCCGTACACTTTCTTTTTGTCAAGTACAGGGACAAACAGGTATGTGTTTGCTGAGAGGTTGACAGCATCAAATGTGCTTCCTGGGAGTCAAGTTGGAGGAAAACATGAAAGGGCCAATTTATTCTCGTCACTCTCTTCTGTGTCTCTCATTTTCTGTAGGGTGAAATCTGAGCTCTTTGTTGTCATATATCAGGCTCTTTTTGGTCCTCTCTCTCTTTCCTTCACCAGTCTGTCTTCTTGCCTCTCCCCAAACTTACCTTGACCTCTAAGAACCAGCCATGTTTCGGTTCACTTCAGGGCCTTCGTAGATGCTTTTCTCCACCCGTCACCTGGCTGATTCCCACCCACCCTTCAGATTCCAACTCAGACACTCCTTCCTCAGGAGGCCTCACCTACCTCCCCAAGCCCCAGGCAGAGACTCTGCTTTGGCGTTTCTATGGCAACCGGTGCTTGCTGCCAGGACACACTCCCTCTGAATGTAATTGCCTGTTTACTTGTCTTTCTTCCCAGTTACTGCCTTTTCTAGCTTCTTCCTTTCCCCCTTTCTCCTTCTCTTCCTTTGTGTTAATGCATTCTCCGCCTGTGAAATCCAAACATCACAGGTAAAGAATGCCATCCTCTGGGGCCAGTGTGGGTTCTCTTTCATGTCTCTCCAGATCCACTGGTCAGTCCCCCTGTGGGGTGCCCGGAGAGGCTTGCTGTGGGGTCTGCACCGATGGGCTCTTTGCCCTCCAGCTTCATGTTGGCTTGGCTATTAGGACAGCAAAGAAGATCACAGGGTAGGAGAGAAAGGCTTTGGGGCATTCATTCCCGCACCCCCTCCCCGTCCCATGTCCACGGACTGGTTGTGTCACACTAACAAAGGCTGCAGGTCCTCTCTGTGCCCCTCTTCCTGCAGTCACCTGTCTGGGTTCTGGTGGCACTTCTTCTTCTTGCCCCTTCAGGCCTGGGGTTGTTAATGGTTCTGGCTGTTACTATTCCAGATGTCCCGCTCTCCTGAAACACTGCCTCAGTCTGTGCAAGCAGGCCCTTTATTAAATATTTCTTCCACTACACAGTTTGAATGTGCCTCTTCTTCCAGCTGAGGCCCTGACTGATTCAGACCATCACTGCCAACCCTCGTCCCTGCCTGCTTCCCTAGAGGTCACTCGAGTTGTAACTCTGTCTTCTAGAACACTGCAACTCGAGATGCCACCGCGGTGCATCACACACATAGAAAGAGTTCCATAAATGCTGGCTAGATGCTATTGTCGAATCTTGAGCTCCCAGAAGAAGATGGGTCAAAAACTGCTAATTCCAGGCAAACACTCATTTCTTCTGCACATCATAAAGATGAAACAGGATCACAGACATTAGAGTAGAAAATTCCCTCACTGTTGTGGCAGCAGGTAGCCATTATGTGTTCCAATGAAAGACTCGGGAATGAGTATAAAAATAATCCACTGCACACCATCAAAAATTGAAAGCACATTCTTTTCCTTTGAAACAAGATCAGCTTCTAGAAGCTTTCACTTCAACACCCATCTATCTAAAACTTCTCTCCAAGGACATGGGTAAAATGCAATTTGTTTCGTAATAAGCCTCAGGAGTTTTACTTTAAAGACATGATTACCCAGAAGGCAATGAGAGCTGTCTACAGTTTCTTCAGTTTCAAGACTATTTCTATCCTAAAGAAAGACAGGATAGGCGCCAAAATTTCACTGGAAATTTGGGCTTGTGAATTATACAGAAGATAGAAATTTTGCACGTCCATGCTTTATCCTGGGTTGGACCTCATGCCTGCAGTGAGAGTTGCTCAAATATGGAGCACATGTCCCCGTCAGAAGCACAGCGACCTATCAGACCAGTAATAGCTCAAGCTGTAGGTTGGCAGCCTTTATTCTATGCTGGGTTCAGTGCCTATTTCAAAACCAAGCTGGGACATCGCACACTCAAGCCATTATGATGGCTGCTATACCAGGTGCACATACCAGGTACTTGGCATGTCTAATCTCTCCCAGTCCTCCCAGCATCTCCATTTTACAGATAAAGCCCCTGAGTCTTAGCGAGATGAAGGAAGAGAGGTAGGGGCAGTACTTCCTTAGCAGCCCAGGTTCTTTGCCCCTGTGCCTGCTGCCCTCTGAGTCCCCCCCATTCACCCGGAGGATCATCAGGCTGAACTCTGGGCTGCCCTCTACCTTGGCACCCACTTCTACTTGTACACTGTGTTGTATCGGTTCATACTCAAAGGTCAAAACACTGGGCATGAGCCGTATTTGTCCCGTAAACTACCACCCCTCCAAGGTCCTTAAACACTGGGAAATTTTACTGAGTCATACCTTAGAGTTACTCCCTCCATCTCTGATTTCATTAGTCCCTTCTCTCGCAGGTCCTTGGGTAAGACCCCACTGAAAAGGAATGACCCACTGTCAAGCAGTCTGTGGACTGCACCCGTGTCTGTTGCTCTCCTTAGATTCATGGAGTAGACATTCAAGTCAGCAGAGATTCTCCTCCAAGCCCTGCTTTCCCCCTCTCGTCTAACTTTCCTTCCCTTTGGAATGCCCTTGTTATCTCCATTCACATCAGCTGGCCCCATGAGGATACAGCGTCCTGGCTGAAGACAGTGTAGGGATTTATCTCACCACCAGACCTGGTTCAGTGCAGCTTTCTTTACTCCAGAACATGAGCACTGTGGACATTTTGGAGCTGATAACCCCTGTGGTGGGGACTGTGGGCGGTTGAACAGAATCCCTGGTCTCTCTACCTCCCCCGATGCCAGTAGCATCTCTGCCTTGTGGAGTTATAAAAATCTGTTGGATTCCTCACCTCAGGGGCTCCCAGCTTCCTTGCTTTCATAGGAGAATCATAGTCTGTGATTGCTGCCACCCCCAGAAACTGTCTGAGAGAGGCCAGAGAATGATCCCTCCTCTGCATTTCTATCTGCCAGTCCAGTTTGTCAGTCACGTGTCCTCCCTAAGGAGCAGGAAGGCTTTGTACACGATTGCTCCATTAGATTAGATAAGTGTCGCTGCCTAGTCTGCTACAATCATGCCATCATTCCATGTCATAAGCTCTGTGAGGGCAGGACGTCTGTGTTTCCTGTCTCTTTATTCTCAGCCCTAGGGCTCTTAATGAGGATTCACTGAATGAATGAATTCATGAGTTAATGGATACAGCCATCTCAAAGAAGACTAGATTAATTTTGACTTTTATTGCTTTTCTCAGATTTTTAGTCCATGAGCAGGAATAAGCGAAGGGTTTCAAGATGAGCAAGCTTAAAGTCGTTTCTAGATTATTGATGTAGAATCTTAAAAATGTCCAAAATAGTAAATCTGAGTTCCCAGCACACATCTTTTGTATGAGGGTAGAGCATAATATGGTATATCAAAAACAAAACAGAACAAAAGGAGACTCAGTGTGATTTGGGGGTACTTGGACTCATCATCAAATAACACTGACACTGGTCTTTCCTAGTGGGAAAGATTTGCCTGTTGAATTCCTTAGATCCTTCTGCTTTGGGTGGGGAGACCGTCTCAGTGGGTGCTGGTGTATGTCATCTTTAGTGCCACGTTTATCTCTTGTTAATCTTCCTTTTTAACAAAGCAAGAGCCAACTTGAGGCTCAGACCCTCAACATACAAGTCCGGATAGAATTCAGTAACACGTTTATGTTGACGCTGTGATACATTCAAGCTGGTTATCTATTTAAGGTAAATTATACTTGATGTTTTACATTTGTGGTTTTCACAAAATATTGCCATTTAAATAAATTTAGCTATCCTAAAAGGGAGGGAAAGCTAATTGAAAGAAAAGTATTTCTTATCTTTATAACAATTGTTACCCAGATATAGTAAAAATTGTGCATGAGGTACACAAATGGATGGAGTTTTAGAAATATGGTTGTAACTGTTAAGAACAAAGATGGAACAAAGAGGGTTTTGAATTCTGAATTTATGCCTCAGTGGAAAGATGGCCTTCAGCAAGTTGTTTGGCTTCTCCAAGCCTTGGATTTCCTCAGATGGCAATGGGCCTGGTATGTACATCATGTTTAACATATTTGTTATAAAATTTTAATGAGATAATATGTATAGAACAATTGGTTTACTAGCCGGCATGTAGAAAGCACTCAAAAAATAGTTGCCATGTGTTGTTACTGTCGTATCTTGTTTCCCCAAGAGCAGATGACACTATTAGATGAGCTGTAGACTAAGTCTGGTAGTAATACCGAGAACTGAAAAATAAGCTCCTCTTATTGTCAAGGGGTCTGGCTTCACTGTATCCGCCCTGAAGTGGCTTGAATAGGCAACGGCGCCCACTGATTCAATGCTGCAGATGGATCGGCAGCCTGCCAACTCTTCTAAAACTATTGTTTTTGGCAGATGTTCCTCAACGTTTTCCTGGTATGTAAATAATGATCCCACATAAGAAGTCACTTCCTTTAGTTTCCTTGGTGTACATTTCACACAGACGGTCCTTTCGGCAGGTTCCCTGGCAAGTTGCTTTACCATAGATATAGGTGGTTGTTAGGATTTCGTTCATCAGATTCTCTTGGGTCTTGGCTGTCTATTATGTGTCTTGGGGCAGATTCGGAATCAGATTTGGGGTAAAATCTGAAAATTCTGGCTTCTGAACCAGGTTGTCCTCTGACTCCCATGCCGGCTGCTTTCTTGTTGCCGTCTTCCTCTGTGATCCTATAATATGTCAAGAATAAAGTGCAGTCACCAGTGTTGGTGAGACGGAACCATGATAGAGAGAGAGAGGGAGAATGTTAAAGGGGCTGTGAGCCGGGGAAGATGGATCAGAGAGAGAGGAAACCTGGAGAAAGGGAAGGAAGAGGCACTTGGGGGAGGGACCCTGGATCCTGAGGGCCACTCACCACCTTCATGGGGGCAGCAGATAGGAGGTAGGCTCAGAGGACTGCTGTGGTTGGGAACCTCTCCTCGGGGGAAGGGAATTCCCTCCTGTCAAGAGGGGTCCTACCAGTGGACTGTACTGGTTAACACAGAGGTTTGTCTGCTGTTGTGGGGACCCAGTGTGACCTTGGCTTAACCAAGAGAGAAGTTCATTCTCTGTCTAAGCATGGGGCTGCTATGACATGCAGTCCCAGCATATCAGGCACCTGGAAACCTCCTTTCTTGTCGCTTCTCCCTTGTTGGGTAACTTTCCTGTTTAAACCTCCAGTTTAAAAGGACTGCTAGCATTTTTCAGGGACTACAGTCTTCATTTCCTTGCCTGTAAATACTCATCAAATTTTTTGAAAAACATATTCTAGTTTCTTCCCCACGTGTAAACAAGCCCACATGGCGTAAGCGGTTCATTGCTGCAGCATCTCTACGCAGCGGCTAGTCCCATAGGTAGATAGAGAAGCAGCTGATAGAAACACAAGGACACCAAGAATTGGAAGATCCACAGCCAAGAAAGTTTACGACAGAAGAATGAGCTGAAGGCTTTTGTCTCACTGAAGCAGGATTTGCTGAGCTTGAGGAGCACGATCCTAACATTGCGCCGTTTACGAAGGTTTACCGTGTGGTTGGTGAGAACGTCAGCTACTACAAGGCCGTCTATGATGAAAAAAAAGAAAAAGGCTGTGCAAACACCCCTAGATGCCGTTTTTCAAGACACTGATTTCCGTGGTACGCTCCCTCCTCCAGCAACAGAATCGAATCCTGATTCTCCAGCACCCACTCAGTCCCCTCCAGCACCCGCTCCGTCACCACCTTCCGATGAATGTCAGCTGCCTTCTTGCCTCAAAAATGCCCCTTCCAGTAAGCAAGACATTCATGCAATGTTAGGTGCTTGTTCAACTTTACCATTCTTTTTTGAAATTTCTCCTGTCTCCTATCTAAACTTTTTGTATGAGTTTGTTTTTATGTTCTGTTTGTTTGAATTAAAAGAAAACACACAATAATTTCTGTAACTTATGATTACAGTACTACACTGTATTATTATTACCACATACGTGCCATTATGGTATTATTATTACCATACATGCGTATTTATCAGGAATCTGAGTTTATACAGACCCGACCTAAAGAAATTCTCAGGAACATATCTCGTCTGTAACCCCAGGATGCCTGTATATCAAACATTGGCTAATACAACACATTTTTAAAACATAGAGGAGGAGGCACTAAGTGTCTGTGGTATCCAGGCAGGCAGCGTAAATCGGTGAAGCTGCAGCGTGGGTCCATGGGAAATAGCTGGGCACCTGCCCCGCCTATGGGGGCACCCCGACTCGGACCCGCTCATGGTTGTGTGTAGGCTTGCTGGCCTCAGGCATCCAGAACTTCCGATTTTTCTTAAGCCGGACATTCACACTTTTATAAGTAAGATCCCCATTTTTAAATGTTAAGACTCCGTTGGGGGCAGGCGATACCTTTTGGGGGGCATATCAAGCCTCAGAAATAGAGTATTCGGAGGCGAACACGGATTCAGTGCCCATTTGCAACAAGAATGGCTAAATTTATTTCCACCATATTGCCCTGCTCTGAATGCAGGCAGGCAGGAAACCCGTTCCTCTGCGCCCCCAGCGCGTGCTATTTCCAACTTGTCGCTCTGCTCGGTTCTGCATCTCTCACCTGGAGCTCTCACCTCTAAGTTTGGAACGTGTGAAGGTGGAGTGAGCACAGCTGAGAGCAGGCGGGCAGCAGCTGTCCCGGGGCTTTCGCTCTGCAAAGCGCCCTCGCCCCAGATTCCAGGCCAGCCACGCAGAGTATTTGCAATGCCCCCATTTCTCCCTCAAGGGCCATGGGGGAGGAAGGGGTGACACTCAGCTAAGACCACACTGCTGACATCTATTTTATGTGGCCCACTGGTGGGACCGAATGCTTTCCATCAAAGAATATATGTATTAGTGGTTTTTTTTAGGAAAAAAGTGTCAACTATAAGGCATCACTTCTACCAACACCCACGCTCTGAAGACATGGGTGGCTATTTTTTTTCCTATTAATGCAGTGGTTCTCAATGGGGGATGATTTTGGCCCCCAAAGGCCATTTGGCAATATCTGGAGGCGTTTTTGTTGTCACAACTAGGATGAGGGTGCTGCTCAAATTTTGAGAAAAACACATGTATTGTCGGATAGTGGGCAGTGGGTAGAGGCCGGAGATGCTGCTAAACATCCTACAATGCACAGGACAGCCCCCTGCCCCTGCCTCAACACCCAGTCCCCCAGCAAAGAATTATCCCACCCAAAATGTCAATAGTTAACAGCGACCAGGCTGAGAAACTCTACTCCCCCCATCTCCCCCCAGCAGAAAGACAAAAGTATAATTAATAAAGCCAAAGGCCGGGCCATTCCATGTGAATTATAAAAGGTGTGTGTTGGGGGTGGGGTATGGTGAGGGGCGTAACATGAATTTACAAGACATGCCCTTTAGCTAGAGCTGGGATTTGTGGCCACTATTTTGGTTTTTATTAAAGCGTAATGCTCACAAGCAGAAGAGGAGATTTGTTATTCTAAAGACAGTTGCACACCAAAGCATGCTATTGTATAATCTGGCGTTTTCCCCTCTAGGGAGCTATGGTGCATTACTCACGAGTGACAGAACCAACGAGCTCCATCTCCCAAGAGGCTGGCGCATCTGTTTAAAGGGAGCCGGGCGCTCTGCAGATCCGCCCCCCGCCCCCCCACGGTGCGGCGCAGGGTGCAGGGTGAGCATCTTTTCAGGCACCGTGGGGATGAATCAGGCGTTGATTGTATGCCCATCTCCCACCCCAAAAAGGAAAGGGTCAGGTCCAGTTGTGTTTTGACAGCAGGACAGGGCAGGAGGCAGACACCTGGACTTTATTCTAGGTTTGAATTTGATAAATGGCAGGAAATCCTATCTCTTTGGGTGCCTCAGTTTCTCAGAAGACCTGTGTATAAGAGAGCTAAGAGATTGGGCTTGAGAGTATGTCAGGGGTCAGACGGATGCAGGTTTGGCACTTAGTTTGTCCCCTTGGGCCTTGACTTCTCTCTGAACCTCGGTTTTCTCATCTAAAAAGTGGGAATAGTAGTGCTTGTCTCATGGGGTCACTGTTGGGGTACAAGAGACAAGAATTGTAAAGCACCCAGCACTTGCCAAGCATGCAGCAAGGATCCAATGAGTGCTTGCTCCAGTGCATCAGTCTAGTACTCAAAGATCAAAGGGAGTCGCTGTGTCTTGCCTTTGTACCTTACACAACAGTTGGGAATTAAAATGAGATCGTGGCTAGGACAACACTTGGGAAATTGAAAAGTGCCGTATCAATGTAATGTAATGAAATCAATGGAAATGTCAGTGTAAATAGCTGTAGTGTTTATTGTGCTGATCCTAAGGAACTGGAGACTTTATTATGCACTGTAATTATAGGTGGTTAGATGCAGAAGGAAATTAGAGCTGTGTTCGTCCTAACCTTCTGTTTTACAAAGGCAGAAACTGACTTTTGTGGCAAGACTTCCATGAACCCCAACCTGGTACTCTTCCCCCTCTCCCAACAAAGTTAGCTTGATGGAGTTTGGCAGCCACTTAGAGCATGTCTGTGTCAGATGGAATGTCCCTAGCAGACAATCATGAGCCTCAGTTTCTTCATCTCTACAATGGGCATGATAACAAAACCTAACTCCCAGGGTAACAATGAACAATGAGATGATGCAGGTCAATGTTTAGCAGGTACCTGGCATGTGAACATTCTCTAGAAACAGAAATCATCATTATTCTTATTACTGATAATCACCGAGATGACACATGTACAGGCACCTCTCCGAGAATCTGATGTAAATGGCGGGGGTGCAATATATATTCACGTGTATGTTGCTAATAATAGTACCCCAATGTTCTGAGAAACACTGGTGGGGACTCTACGTCCTCCTGAAGAATTCACCATCATACTGTCTGGTTCCTGGACTTCCCCGGGGAGGACCTGGATGGGCCAGTAGTTTCAGAAACAAGAAGAGTGTCCGTCAATTTAGAGTTCTCAAGGGACAGAATTCTACAAACCAAAGGCTGTGAAACTCATTTTGTATTGGACTTGGAGGACTGGCGAGCATTTAGGGTGAGTCGTGGAGCCCAGCTCCCATGTTCTGATGGCTCTGGACCAGTGGTTCTCGAATTATGGCCTACGTCAGGATCACCTGGAGAGTTGTTAAAACACAGGTTGCTGGCCCCACCCCTCCATGGGTCTGGGGTGGAGCCCGATATTTTGCATTTTTAACAAAGTCCCAGCTGGTGTAATGCTTCTGGTCCAGGGATCGCACTTCAGAATCACTGTTCTAGAGCTGCATTGCTCAGCTTCGTACCGCAGATATGTAGGGCTGGCTAATTCTCAGTTGTGGAGGGTAGTATAGGGTGTTAGCAGCATCTCTGGTCTCTACTCACTAGATGCTAGTAGCAGTTGTGACAACAAAAAATGTCTCCGGGCATTGCCTAATGCCCTCTGCGGGGCAAAATCACCCCTGGTTGAGAACCTCTGCTCAAGAATGAGATGGTTGGATTTAATCATCGCCCTCCTTGTCATAGTGCCATGACTGCAGTCGTGTTGCAGTGCCTCTCTGGCCTTCTCCATCAATGTAACGGGTACAGGAATGCCAACCTCATAAGGTCCAAGTAGGGCTTAAGAGCGAATGCAGGTAGAGCATTTAGCACAGTGCCTGGTACACACTGAGCAGTTAATTTCATGTTATTATAGTTATTACGTTAAGCTCGCCATATCAGATCTGTTTAGTGGAATGTTTTACTTTTTTATTCTCATCAAAATGTTTTCCACGTGAAAACCCTCAACTTCTGGTTGAAGTGGAGAGTTTGAAAACCCTCAGCTAGGACCAAGCAACTTTCAAAAATCCATCTAAAAAATGCCCATTCAGGCAAAGGACCCCAGAGCCACAGGTCCTCACCAGCATTGTGAACTAATGTCCGGCTGTTGTCTATGTGAGTAGCCCTCAGTCCGTAGCTCGGAAGTGCCTGGCCGCAAAGGCATATGCCAGCTAGATGAGCCCAGCTCCCATTTGTTAGCTAAGGTTGATATAAGAAGGGGCTCTTTCCATGCTTTATAATTTAAAACAGTGATCTCATCGCTCACGTTTTCTTTTCCAACTTCACTCTAGAGGTGAACTTTAGAATCTGGAGTACTGCTGCATTCTGAGTTCCCAAACAACTGCTGTTAAAGAGTGATACATGCTGCACACGCAGGGGATCACGGATTTTTCTTTGGCTGTCAGCTCTTGAAATTACCCAGCAATCCCAAAATGAATTTCCACTAATCTGACAGTTTTGCCTCTCCT
Organism: Avahi laniger; assembly: GCA_963575035.1. NCBI lineage: Eukaryota > Metazoa > Chordata > Mammalia > Primates > Indriidae > Avahi > Avahi laniger. The sequence continues at coordinate 11,030 of CAUYSK010094615.1, read as the reverse complement.
GACATGATGTACTGTATATTCAGTGGTCAGCAGGGACTATTTAATTGCAGTTAAGCCTGTGCTGTTCATTGTGGCATTTAAAATAGAGCAGTGTGCAATGTGGTTACACTTACTGACTCTCCAGGCCCAGATGGGTGGGTGGAACTCAATTTTTTAGGGAAACTTTCTACCTGGGAGCACTTATTAATTAAGTTTTACTCGCTAGCAGCTTTAATTCATTCGCTTTCAAGATTTAGAAATATTAGAATCAGAACTAAAATCAAATCCCTCTAAAAGATAGAAGGGACTGGAATACCCGATGGAACCAATGGTGAATTAAAAATGGATCAAAAACTCAAGAAAGGAAAGATACAATGATATATAATATATAACATTTTTGGAGTGCTTGGCAGTTTTCAGATGTTATCTCACTTTGCTCTTCAAGCATCCTAAAGAGGCAGGGATAATTTTTGCCCCCATTTTACAGATGTGGAAACTGAGGTTTAAAAAGGTTAAGTAACCTCCCAAGATCTGTGAGTATGTGGGCAGAGCCAAGCTTTTAGGCCATATCTGTGTGACAACAATCTACATTCTTAAGCATGACACTAAATTTCTCAAAAGATGCTAGCCGTCATTGGTTTTGAACTGTTTATTTTACAGGTGGGGAAACTGAGGTGTAGATACTTCCAAGTGACTTGCTCAGAATTAAGTTACCCAAAACTCAGAAAATTGGCCTGTGGTTATTCATTAGTCTGATTATTAATAATAATACAGTATTTTGCAGCTTATAAAGTGCTGTAACATCCATTATCTCATATTTAATTTTGGTTTTCAAATAATTCTGCTGTATAAACTGATAACTCAAAAAAATAATTCTGACAAGTGCTTTTTTTCACAGTGGAATCTAATGATATATATCTGCAGTGTAACCACAAAAATGCTACTGTAGGATACTGTGAACACATGAATGGTAAATTAAGTGGATGCATTCATTCAGCAAATACTCTTAAGCTTCTAATATGTGCCAAGTGTTATTCCAGGTGCTGGAAAGATAGCAGTGAATAAAACAGTCAAAAACGCCCTACTCTGAGACAGCTTATATTCGAGAGGGCAGAAGCAGATGATTGACTGGATAAATAAGCCAACGTCATTGCATGTCAGAGGGGAAGTATGAGCCAGTGAAGTCAAGCTGGGAAGGAGAAAAGGAAGCACGGGGGGAAAGGATTAAGCGATAAGTAGAGAAGACGATATTTGAGCAAAGATGTAGAATGTGTAGCGCAAGCTTTTTGAATACATGGGGAAGAGCATTCCATTCCAGGTAGAGGGAACAGCCAATGCTAAGTCCTTGAAGCAGTAAATATGCACTCTGTTGTGTTTATGGAACAGTAAGAAGGCCAAATGGATGAGAAGGTTGACTATATTTGTATTATTGTTCTTACAGTACTTGTTAAAGAAAATATTGAAGTATGGTTGAAACGCAATGAATTGTACATATTAACGTACATAATTTGATAAGTTTTGACATATGTGTACATTCATGAAGCCATCACCACCATCAAGATAATGAACATATCTGTCATCCGCAGAAGTTTCCTGGAGCCCTTTCTCAACACCCTGTCCCGTCCTTCCGCCACCCCCACGCCCCTCCGGATCTGCTTCTTGTCACTGTAGCTTACTTTGCATTTTACAGAATTTTATATAAGCAGAATATGGAGTAATGTCCTGTTTTAGCCTGGCTTCTTTCACTCAGCATGATAATTCAGAGATTCATGCATATTGTATGTATCAGTAATTCATTTCTTTTCATTGACAAGTATTCTTTGACTGTATGGACATTCCACAATTTATTTGTCCACTCATTTGTTTTTTTTTTTTTTTTTTTTGAGACAAAGTCTTACTCTGTTGCCCTGGCCCGAGTGAATGCCGTGGTGTCAGCCTAGCTCACAGCAACCTCAAACTCCTGGGCTCAAGCGATCCTACTGCCTCAGCCTCCCGAGTAGCTGGGACTACAGGCATGTGCCACCATGCCCGGCTAATTTTTTTTTTGGCTATATGTATTTTTAGCTGTCCAATTAATTTCTTTCTATTTTTGGTAGAGATGAGGTCTCGCTCTTGCTCAGCCTGGTCTCGAACTCCTGAGCTCAAACAATCCGCCCACCTCGGCCTCCCAGAGAGCTAGGATTACAGGCGTGAGCCACCGCGCCCGGCCTGCATTCAAAAATTTATCGTATTATATCTAAGAAACGGTACTTTTATTTCATAGCTACCATCTAAATGAATGATGTACTGGCTAAAGTAAATGTTTTTTCCACTCAAAAAGAATATTTAACCTTGTCTAAGTATAGTACTAACCACTATTAACCTATCCATAATTAATAAGCAATGACTGAAACAATGCAAAACAAATCACATATGCAATGTCTTCAGGTGAACGTCAGCTAACAATTTTTAACCATACTTTCCCCTGAATCCCAAAGTTCTTCTGGTCACTTCTGGGAATCTTTACAAAACAGACTGTAGTATCAGTGGACACACCTTTGTTTCTACTCTAACTTCTTCCAAATTCTACTTTAATGTGGTTTGGACTATTTGTACTCAATATTGAAAAGGCTATCATGAAAAGTGCTTTACAACTTCAAATTATTTGTGCCATTTGAAATCCTTAATAAAGATAAAAGTTAAATATAACATCAAAAATTTAAAACTTCTTAAAATGAAAGTAAATTTATATGTATGGTTTTGCCAAGACATCAAGATTCAATGAAACCCATACCTAGAAGTATCAGGGTGAAACTGCAACACACCAAAGATAACATGAAAATATTAAAGTAGCTAGATTAAAAAACAACAGATTACAGTCAGAGGAGAAATAGACTGACAGCTGTATTCTCAATATCAATAATGGAAACCAAAACGCAAAAGAATGACATCTTTAATGTGCTGAAAGAGAATAGCTGTCAACCTGAGATTCTACACCCACAAAAAATGTCTTTCAAGGACAGAGTTGAAATAATGACATATTCAAATGAACATAAACCAAGAGAGAATGTCACTAGCAGAAACTGCAGTAAAGGAAATTCTAAAGGATGTACATCAGACAGAATAAAATTAATCCCAGATGAAAGGTCTGAGATGCCAAGAAGGAATAAAGAGCAAAGAACATGTTAAATGTGTGGGTAAATCTCAACAAATATTGAGTATATGAACAATAATAATAATGACCTATGGGATTACAAAAAAAAAAAAACTAAAACATACAACAGGTAAATCACTTCAAAATGGCTGACTAGAGGCATCCAACACTTGCCTACTCCACAAAGAAGAACCAAACTAGCAAGTAAATAATCACACTTCAAATGAGCATCCAAGAGAGAGCACTAGAATTCAACAGAGAAGTGACAGGGAACACCAGAGTCACAGGAGAGGGAAGTGAGGCAGCCAGCTCAGCTGAGACCCTGGAGAGGCTTCTGAGTGTAGGAAAAGAGTAAATGAGAGATCCCCAGTGGTCCACACTCCCAACATGACCTGCAACCCCAGCCATGGGATAACCCATCGTGGGCCCAGACAATAGCATAGTGACCTGCCTGGAGACCACACAATGACATCGCTTCAAAGAGGGAGCTCACATCCATCGGGTCTCACACACCCTCCAAGTACTAAACAGCTGCAGCACCATGCCATTTTGAGAGCCCAGCTGCCACAATGCATCCTTCCCTGGGGCCCAACATCCCCTGCATATCCATCTCTCTGGAGCCCCACTAACATCCCCTACACCCTGTGTCCACCAGGAGGGCTGCAGCAGCGCAACAATGGTCAGATCCAGCAAAATGACAAAGTCCCCAGCACTCTAGTGTAACAGTGCCCTGCATCCCAGGGAACAGGAGGTGCAGTGCACGAAGGAGGCTGCCCTGGGGCAAAGGGCAGGCTCCCCAGAGCCTGAGAAGTGCCTGTATGGGAGGTCTAATGCAAACAGCAACACCCCCCCCACCCCCACAGCAGGGTAGCTGTGCATATGCCCAGAGGACAGGCTATAATACCACCCAATGCAGTTGTCACTGCTGGGGGTGTGAGTGTGTGCCACTGGCAGCAATCCCATCTCCCTCAGCAGCAAGGCTGCCCGTGTGCACTTGCACGTGCCCTGGTTTACCCTACTGCTGCCACCACCGCCAATGAAGCATGTGACCCCCTCCCTCGGAGTATGAGAACTCCCTTGCCTGTGGCTGCAGCTACCTCCAGCAGCAAGGCCACAGTGCATTTGCACATGCTCTAAGGACAGGCTCCCCCGACTCACCGATGCTGCTGCTGCATCCACCTGAGCACTCTGCCCACTATAGCCAGCGCCCAAGTGTGTTACCAGGGGGCCTGAGAATAGGCCCACCCAGCCTGACACCATCATCCCAGTGCATGAGTACAACTCCCAGGAGCTTGGAGATTGTCCTGCCCTGTCTACTACTGCTGGCATCTGTGTACTCCTCCCAGGGGCCTAAGGCCCACCTAGTCTACCACTACAGCCATAGCTGGCACTCACCTGCACGAGCCACTTGGCCTAGGGACTGGCCTGCCCAGCCTGTTGCAGGCACTGCTGGCACCACTATGTGCTGCTTCAGAGCCCAAGGGTTATCCTTCCACTGCTACTGCCATTACCCATGCCAAACATGCTACCCAGAGAACCGAAGACCCACGTACTTGCCCGGCCCGCTGCTTCTGCTGCTGGCACCTAAGCAAGCCATGTGGAGGCCCAAGAATTGACCCATTTAAATCAGGTAACACTGGTGTCTGCATACATCGACATGGGCCCAAGGATAGGTACATTCAGCCTGCTTTTGCCATCACTGGGGCCTGAGGACTGGCCCACCTGGCATCCCCAACCCAAGCAAAACCTTACCACGGCCTCCACTAACAACTGTAGCCTAAGCTACTGTGGAAATCTCAAACACCACTGACACTGTTTACAGCTGAAGAAATCATACTTAAATTATACTACTGCACACATCCAGATCAAAGATAAAGTGTCCTACCCAACCAACACCGCAGATACATCTTCAGGAAAAAGTCTTCCCCTCCAAAGGCCAATTCAAAAAATTAAAAGAAGCCATTGTTACATCAGATGCACATATATCAATGTAAGGACACAAGAAATATGAAAAAAAAAAGGATATGTGACACCTCCAAAGAAACATAGTAATTGTCTAGCGACAGATTACAATGAAAAAAAATTTATGAAATGCCTAAAAAAATTCAAAACAATGATATAAAAGTAGCTCAGTTAAATACAAGAGAATAAAGATAAATAGTACAAAGAAATCAGAAAAATAATTGAGAATATGAATGAGAAATTCACCAGAGACAGGTATCATAAAAAAGAAATAAGCAGAAATCCAAAACTGTATAATTCAATGAACAAAATAAAAAATCTTCTGAGAGTTTCAACAATAGACTAGAAGAAGCAGAAGAAAGAATCTCAGAACTTGAAGACAGATCTTTTTAAATAACCCAGTCATACAAAAAAAAAGGAAAAACAATTAAAAAGAGTGAACAAAGCCTAAACGACATATGGGACAGACACCATGAGGCAAACAAATACATGAATTTTTAGTGTTCCAGAAGGTGAAGAAAAGCTCAAAGCTCAAAGGCATAGAACACCTATATAAAATAATAGCTGAAAACTTTCCAAGTCTAGGAAGAGATTTAGATATTCAGATACAGAAAACTCAGCAATCACCATGAAGATACAACCCAAAAAGGTTTGTGTAGCACATTATAGTCAAACTATCAAAAGTCAGAGAGAGATTTCTAAAAATAGCAAGAGAAAAGCACCTAGTCACATATAAGAGAACCCTCATCAGACTAATAGAAGATTTCTCATCAGAAACCTTACAGGCCAGGAGAGAATCAGATGATATATTCAAAGTGCTGAATGAAAAACAAAAAACAAAAAACAAAAAACCCTGCTGGCCAAGAATACTATATTCAGCAAACTTACCCTTCATAGATGAAGAAGAAATAAAGTCTTTCCCAGAGAAGGAAAAACTGAGAGAATTCACCACTACTCTACTAGCCCTACAGGAAATGCTTAAGGGAGTCCTACACCTAGAAGTAAAAGGATGATATCTATCATCAGGAAAACAAATAAAAGTATAATACTCACTACTAGAAGAGTAAACACACAAACGAGGAAGAGAAAGGACTCAAATGTTACCACTATCAAAACTCACTAAACCACAATGGTAAACAGCAAGAGAGAAATAAAGGAACAAAGGATACACAAAACCACCAGAAAACAAATAACAAAATGACAGGAGTAGGTCTTCACATGCCAATAATAACCTTAAATATAAACAAATGAAATTTTCCACTTAAAAGATACAGATTGGGTGAATGGATTTTTAAAAAATGACCCAGCTATAAGCTGCCTATAAGAAACTCAAGTCACCTACAGACACATGTAGATTGAAAGTAATGGGATGCAAAAAATATTCCACGCAAAGGGAAACTAAAAGCGAGGAGGAGTAGCTATTCTCGTATCAGACAAAAGAGACTTTAAGTAGAAAACAGTAAAAAGAGACAAAGAAGGTCTCTTTTAATGATGAAGGGAAAATTCAGCAGGAGGATAGAACAATTCTACATATATAGTGAGCACCCAGACATATAAAGAAAATATCATTAAATCTAAAGGGAGAGAGAGAAAGACTCTGATACAATTATAGTTGAGGACTTCAGCATCCCACTCTCAGCATTAGACAGTTCATCTAGACAGAAAATCAACAAAGAAACATTGGATTTAAACTGCACTTTAGATCAACTGGACCTAACAAACATCTACAGAACATTTTATCCAACAGCTGCAGAACACACTTCTTCTCATCAGCACATGGAACAGTCTCCACAACAGACATGTTAGGCCACAAAACAAGTCTGTATATCTCATAATGGAATAAAATTAGAAATCAATAACAAGCAGAACTCTGGAAACAGGACAAACACGGGAAAATTAAGCAACATGCTCCTGAATGACCACTGGGTCAATGAAGAAATAAAGAAGAAAATTTAAAAATTTCTTGAAAGAAATGAAAAGGAAACAAAACATACCTAGACCTATGGGATACACCAAAAACAGTGCTAAGAGAGAGTTAAAGAAATAATTACCTACATTGAAAAAGTACAAAGATTTCAAGTAAACAATCTAACGATGCATCTCAAAGAACTAGAAAAGAACAAATCAAACCCAAAATTAGTAGAAGGAAAGAAATAATAAAGATCAGAGCAAAACTAAACAAAATAGAGACTTAAAAAAAATACAAAGGATCAATGAAATGAAAAGCTGGTTTTCTGGAAAGAAAAACAAAATCAATAAATTGCTAGCTAGACGCACCAAAGAAAAAAGAGAGAAGACCTAAATAAACAAAATCAGAAATGAAAAAAGGGACATGACAATTGATAACACATAGGGGTGGGGAACCTGTGGCCTTCTGATTTCAAGATTGTTCTTTTATAAGTACCAAGGAGGTCAAGAAAAGCTTGATCTTTCTCTGCTGCACCCCTTTTAAGAAAAGAATTTGTTCTGTAAGATCTGGATTCAGTCGAAAGGCTTCACTTAAAGACCTAGAAGGCCACTTGTGGCTTTAAGGCAGCAGGTTGCCCACCCCTGGAGGAAGTACATAAACTCCTGGACACATATAACCTACCAAGATGGAATCAAGAAGAAATAACCTGAACAGACCAATAAGAGCAACAAGATTGAATTAGTAATAAAAAGTCTCCCAACATAGAAAAGCCTAGGACCATATGGCTTCACTGCTGAATTCTACCAAACTTATAAAGAAGAAATAACACCAATTCTCCTCAAACTATTCCAAAAAATTGAAGAGGAGGGAATTCTCTCTAATTCATTCCACAAGGCATTACCTTGATATCAAAACGAGACAAGGACAGACACAACAAATAAAGAAAACTACAAGCCAATATCCCCGATGAACACAGATGTAAAAATCCTCAGCAAAATACTAGCAAACCGAATGTTGCAGCACATCAAAAAGATAATGGGCATGATCAAGTGGGATTTATTCCAGGATGCAAGGATAGTTCAACAAACACAAATCAGTAAACACAATACATCACATCAACAAGAATGAAGGACAGAAACTATATGATCATCTCAACAGATGCAGAAAAAGCATTTGATAAAATCCAACATTTCTTCATGATAAAAACTCTCAACAAACTAGACATAGAAGAAGCATACCTCAATATAATAAAGGGTATATATGACAAATCCACAGCTAACATAATACTGAATGGGGAAAAGCTGAAATCTCTCCTCTAAGAACTGGAGCAAGACAAGGATGCCCATTTTCACCACTTCTACTGAGTACAGTATTGGAAGTCCTAGCCAGAGCAATCAGACAAGAGAAATAAAAGGCATCCAAAGGGGAGAAGAAGAAGTCTAATTTTTCCTCTTTGTGGATAACATGATCTTATATTTAGAAAAACCTAAAGACTCCATCAAAAACCTCTTCCTAAGATCTAATAAATTCAGTGAAGCTTCAGGATACAAAATCAACATACAGAAATCAGTAGCATTTCTATACACCAATAATGAAATAGCTGAAAAAGAAATTATGAAGGCAATCCCATTTACAATAACTACCAAAAAAACCCAAGATACCTAGGAATAAATTTAACCAAGGAGGTAAAATACCTCAACAAGGAAAACTAAAAAACACTGATGAAAGAAATTGAAGAGGATACAAATGGAAAGACATCCATGCTCATGAATCGTAAGAATTAATATTGTTAAAATCACCATACTACCCAAAGCAATCTACAGATTCATGTAATCTCTATCAAAATACCAATGACATTCTTAACAGAAATAGAAAAAACAATCTTAAAATGTGTATGGAACAAAAAGAGAGCCCAAATAGCCAAAGCAATCCTGAACAAAAGGAACAAAGTTAGAAGCATCCTGCTACCTGACTTCAAAATACATTACAAGGCTATAGCAATCAAAACAACATGCTACAGGTATCAAGACAGACACATAAACTAATGTAACAGAATAGAGAACTGAGAAATAAATCCATGTATTTACAGCCAACTAATTTTCAACAGAAGTGCCAAAAACATACATTGGGGAATGGATACGCTCTTCATTAAATGGTGCTGGGAAAAGTGGATAATCATATGCACAAATGTGAAACTAGACCCCTATCTCTCACCTTATACAAAAATCAACTCTAAATAAAGACTTAAATCTAAGATGTGAAACTGTAAAACTACTAAAAGAAAACATTGAGGAAATACTTCAGGACACTGGTTTCAGCAAATATTTTTATGTCTAAGACCTCAAAAGCACAGACAAAAAAAACCCAAAAATAGACAAATGGAGCATGAGCAGCATAGCAAGAGATCCTGTCTCTACAAAAAATTTGCATGCCTGTAGTCCCAGCTACTCAAGAGGCTGAGGCAGGAGGATCGCTTAAGCCCAGGAGTTTGAGGTTGCAGTGAGTTATGATGACATCACTGCATTCTAGCCCGGGTGACAGAGTGAGACCCTATCTCAGAAAAAGAAAAAAAAAGACAAATGGGATATTAAACTAAAAAGCTTCTGCACAGCAAAGGAAAGGATCAACAAAGTGAAGAGACAATCTACAGAATAGAAGAAAATATTTGCAAACTATTCATCTGATAAGGGACTAACATCCACAATACACAAGGAACTCAAAACAACTCAACAGAAAAAAAAAATAACAATCCCATTAAAAAGTGGGCAACGGACATGAATAGGCATTTCTCAAAGCAGACATACAAATGGCCAACAGGTACATGAAAAAATGGTCAATATCACTAATCTTCAGGGAAATTCAAATCAAAACCACAATGATATCATCTTACCCCAACTAGAATGGCTACTGCTAAGAAGACAAAAACACAACAGATGCCGGAGAGGATACGAAGAAAAGGGAACTCATACACTGTTGCTGGGAATGTAAATTAATACAGCCATTACGGAATACAGTATGGAGATTTCACAAAAAACTAAAAATAGACCTACTATATGATCCAGTAGTCCCACTACTGGGTGTTTATCCAAAGGAAAGGAAATCATTATATCAAAGAAAAACCTGAACCCCTAAGTTTACTGCAGCATTATTTACAGTAGCAAAAATATAGAATCAATCTAAGTGTCCATCAATAGATGAATGGACAAAGAAATACTACTCATTCATAAAAAAGGATGAAATCCTGTCATCTGCAATAATACAGATGGAATTTGAGGTCATTAAGTGAAATAAACAAGGCTCAGAAAGACAAGTATCACATGTTCTCACTCATATGTAAGAGCTAAAAAAGTTGATCTCATGAAGTAGACAGCAGATTGACAGTTACCAGGGGCTGGGAAGGGTGTGTATGGTGGGGCTGTGAAGAGAGGTTGGTTAATGGGCACAAACATACAGTTAAATAGAGGGAATAAGTTCCAATGTTCAATAGCAGAGTAGAGTGATTATAGTTAACAACAATATATTGCATATTTCAAAGTATCTAGAATAGAGGACTTGAAATGTCCCCAACACATAGAAATAATAAATACCCAAGGTGATGAATACCCTAAATACCGACTTGATCATTACACATTCTATGCATTTAACAAAATACCCCATGTATCCCATAAAAATGTACAAATATTATATATCAATAAAAACATAACAGACATAACATGAAAGTGAGAGGGATAGAGTATTCTAAGTTCCTTTTACAGTATTAGTATAAAATAAAGATATAGATTAATTTCAGACTTAATAAAGTTAGGAAGGATGTTAAAATTTCTAGAGCACTAGCCGGGCGCCGTGGCTCACGCCTGTAATCCTAGCTCTCTGGGAGGCCAAGGTGGGCGGATCGTTCTGAGCTCAGGAGTTCGAGACCAGCTTGAGCAAGAGCGAGACCTCATCTCTACCAAAAATAGAAAGAAATTAATTGGACAGCTAAAAATACATATAGCAAAAATTAGCCGGGCATGGTGGCACATGCCTGTAGTCCCAGCTACTTGGGAG
>CAUYSK010094614.1:0-10339 GCA_963575035.1 Avahi laniger | reverse complement strand
TAATTTTTTAAATTTATTTCAGCATATTATGGGGGTACAGATGTTTCTGTTACATATGTTGCCCTTGCCCCCACCTCCCTCCCTAAGTCCGAGTTTCAAATATGTCCATCATTTGGGTGGTGCACATTGCACTCTTTGTGTGTACAAAGAGTGCAATGTGCACCACTCACATGCTTTTAAACTCTCTAACTTCTCGTTCTGCTGTATCTCAGACTCCAGGTAAAAAGCATTTGTTTTTAAGGACTTGACTGATTAGATTGGGCCCAACCTCATAACGCAGGATAATCTCCCTACCTTAATTATATCTTCAAAGTCTCTTTTGCCACGTGATATGAAATATTTATAGGTTCCAAAAAAATAGGAAAGTAATATTGGCGTTGGGGGAGGCATTCTACCTACCACAGGATCAAATGTTACTCAGTTACCTTTCTCACTGTCTTTCTATGAAAATTCAGCTGTGGTTCACCTAAAAAAGAGAAAGATGAATAAGACAAGACAATTATCTGTGATAAAGAACTCATCCATAATTTGAACTTTGGGATTTTCTGTACTAGTTTTGCAACTTTTGGTGTATATACAGATATTTTCGAATAAAAAAATATAAAAAGAAAGAAGAACACAAGTCAAGGGAAATATATGTTTTAGAAAATGACTTTCTGCAGTCCATGTTGTATGGATATGACAATTTGTGATCATCAATGCAGAGTAATCATATGCAGGTATAGTAAATAGCTGGAATATTTATGAGAAAATATATAAAGTCTTGAAATTCAAGTGCCTTTTTGTAGAAAGAGAGCATAACAAGACTTATTTTTCTAGAAGGATACTTGTCATACTAATAACTAACACCAAATCTCGATTAGGAAATAACTGCTGTGCAATTGTTCAAATCAAATGCTATGTTCTGTGGTTAACTTATTTTCTAGAGTGCTGTGGCTGAAGATATCAGAAAGCTAAAGCATTATTTGCATGTATTAATAAAAAGAGAAGTATGATAGAAATAATTATAAAGACAGACCAAGAAGATATAGAAGGGAATTTGGATAAACCCAAATTCTTCTAATTAAAATGTAATGTTTGGCTAAAGAAAAAATAAGAAAAATTGCAAGTATATTGTCTCAAATGGGACAATAGGTTCTTAGAGAAAAAAATGTTTAGTTTATAGTCACAAAACTTAATACAGATATAATGTAGGTAAAATAGACAAATTCCTAGAAATGCACAACTTACCAAGACTTAATCATAAAGAAATAGAAAATTTTAACAGAGCAATAAGTAGAAATGATATTGAATCAATAACCAAAAACTTTCCAAAAAAAAAAAAGCTCGGGTACATGTAACTTCACTGGTGAATTCTACCAAACATTTAGAGAAGAATTAGCATAAATTATCTTAAAATATTCCAAAAAAATTTAAGTGGTGGGAACACATCTGTACTAATTCTATTAGGCCAGCATTTCCCTAATACCAAAGCTAGACAAGAATATCAGAGACCTTGATCAATACTGATGCAAAAGTTCTCAACAAAATGCTAGCAAACATAATTTTATAGCACATTAAAAGGATTATATACCATCCCATATTTGGATTTTTTTCCTGGAATGTAAAGATAATTGACCCCAAGAAAAATCAATCAATGTACAACAGCACATTACTATGAAGGGGAGAAATCACGTGATCATCTGAATTGTTATAGAAAAGGAAATTAACAAAATTCAACATCAATTTATGATTAAAAAGAAAACACTCAAGAAAATAGAAATAGAAGGAAACTACCTCAATATAATAAAGACCACATATGAAAAACCTGCAGCTAGCATCACACTCAATGGTGAAAGACTGAAGCTTTTCTTCTAAGATTAGGAATAAGAAAGCCTGGTGTCTTACTCTGTTTTTTGTTGTTATAACAGAATACCTGAGACTGGATACTTTATAAAGAACAGAAATTTATTTCATAACAGTACTGGAGGCTGGGAAGTTCAGGATTAAGATGCCAGCATTTGGTGAGGGTCTTTTTGCTTGTCATCACATGATGGAAGGTATCACACGGCAGAAGAGCAGAGAGAGAAAGAGTGAGAGAGAGAGAGTGAGAGAGAGAGAGAAGGGATCAAACTTGTCCTTTTATAAAGAACCTGCTCCAGTGATAATGAAGCTACTCCCACAATAACAGCATAAATCCATTCATGAGGGTGGTACCTCCATGACTCAAATACCTTCCATAAGGCCACACCTCCTAACATCACCACTTTGTGGAACAAGTTTCCAACACATGAACTTTGGGGTACTTATTCAAACCATACCAACTACTTTTATCACTTCTATTCAACATAGTAATGGAAGTCCCAGCTAGAGCAATTAGGAGAAAAGAAAAGAAAAAAGAAAAGAAAAGAAAAGAAAAGAAAGGGAAGAAAAAGGCATTCAAATTGGAAAGAAGGAAGTAAAATTATCTCTATTTATAGAAGATGTGATCTTGTATGTGGGAAACCCTAAATATTTCACACACATACACACACGTACACACACAGGGACATACATACTGTTAGAACTAATAAACAAATTCAACATAGTTTCAGAATACAAAATCAACATCCCCAAATCAGTTGCATTTGCATATGTTAATAATAAAAACTATGAAAAGGAAATTAAGAAAATAAATCAATTTACAATAACCTTAGAAAGAATATCAGGAATAAATTTAACAAAGGAGGTGAAAGACTCGAACACTGAAAACTACCAAATGTTGCAGAAAAGAAATTAAATAAGAAAGATATACAATATTGATGGATTGGTATACTTAATATCATTAAGTTGCCTATACTACCCAAAGTTATCTGCAGATTTAATAGAATTCCTATCAAAATTCTAACATTTTTATAGAAATAAAATTTCATCCCAAAGTTCATATGGAATCACAAGGGACACAAAAAAGCAGAAACAATCCTGACAAAGAAAAACAAAGTTGGAGTTCTCACATTTCCTGATTTCAAAACTTCCTACAATGCTACTTACTACAAATCAAGAGTGTGCTCCTATCATAAAGAAATATAGATTAATGTAATAGAATAGAGAGCCCCAAAGTAAATCCTCACATGTTGTGAAATGATTTTCAACAAGAGTGCCAACACCATATTCCATGATGAAAGCATAGCCTCTTCAACAAATCACGCTGGGAAAACTTGATATTCACATGCAAAACAATGAAGTTAGACTCTTATCTTACACCATACACTAAAGTTAACTCAAAATTGATGAAAGACCTAAACGTAAGGACTAAAACTATAAAATCCTTAGAAGGAAATATAAGGGGAAAGCTTCATTAGATTTGGCAATGGTTTCTTACATATGACACCAAAAACACAGGCAACAAAAGAAAAAGTAGATAAACTCTGATACATCAAAATTAAAGTCTTCTGTGCATCAAAAAACGCAATCAACACAGTGAAAACAACCCACACCATGTAAAAATAAATTTGAAAATCTTATATCTTACAAGGGATTGTATTAGTCTGATCGTGCTGTCATAAGAAAATACCATAGACTGGATACCCTGAACAACAAAAAATTGTTTTCTCATATTTCTGGAGGCTAGAAGATACAGATCAAAGTTTGGAAAAATGGGTTTCTGGTGAGGGCTCTCTCCCTGGCTTGCAGACAGCCAACTTCTCTCTTTGTTCTCACACAGTGGAAATTGCAAGACAGCTGTCTGCTGTCTCATATTATAGGGATACTAATCCTGTTGGATTAGGGCTTTCCCCCATGGCCTCATTTAACCTTTATCTCCATATAGACTATCTCCAAATATAGTCACATTGAGAGTTAGGGCTTCAACCTGTGAATTTGGGGGGACACAATTTTGTCTATATCAGGGAATAATTAGTATCCTAAACATAAAAAACTAAAACTCAATGACCAAAACAGACAACATGATTAAAAACTGAGCAAACATCTTGAATAGATATTTCTCCAAAGATATACAAATGGCTAATGAGCACTTGAAAAGATGCTCACCACCACAAATCATTAGGAAATGCAGATCAAAATCACATTGAGATACATATCACACCCACATAAGATTATAATTATCAAAAGAAAAATACAAAATAACAAGTGCTGGCAAGGACATCAATAAATGGGAACCCTTGTGAACTGTTTGATAGGAATTGTGCAGCTGCTGCAGAAATCAGAGGTTCCTCAAAAAATTGAAAATTAAATGATCATATTATCAGCAATTTCACTCTTGGGTATATACTTAAAAGAATTGAAAGCAAGGACTCAAAAAATATCTGTATGCCCATATTCACAGCAACATTATTCACAATAGCCAAAAAGTGGTAGCAACTCAAATGTTTATTGACAAATGAGTGAATAAACAAAATGTATATACATGCAATGGACAAAAGGAAGGAAATGGTGATACATGAAACAGCATGGATGAGTCTTGAGGAAATAATGCTAGGTAAAATAAGTCAGTTATGAAAGTACAAATATTATATGATTTAACTTATATGAGGTACCTAGAGTAGTCAAATACATAGAGATGGAACATATAATGGTAATTTCCAGGGACTGAGGGGGGCAGTAATAAGGAATTATTGTTTAATGGGTACAGAATTTCAGTTTTGCAAAATGAAAAAAGTACTAGAGATTGATGGAGGTGATGGTTGCACAACAATGTGAATGCGTTTAATGCCACAAAATGGTACACTTAAAAATAGTTAGGATGGTAAATTTCATGTCATGAGTATTTTATCATAATTTTAAAAATAACAAATAAATAAATGTTCAAGGATAAAAAATGTAATACATTTAATATTATTTCCAAATAAAGTTAGATAAAATAGTTTGTGATAGAATAAGTTAAATACATATGTAAGAATCACATTACCAGTTTGAGTTTTTACCCAAAAGGAACCATCTGTTCTCAGACTTTAAAATTGTGTAATTGTTAGTTTCTAAGTAATTCTCATAGTCACATGAATTCAAAGCAGAGCTTCCAAAGACAGGGGCTTTCAATAAACAACCAAACCAATTAGAATGACAGCAGGTACATATTAGGTAGCATTTTTACAACCCAGGGAAGCTATTGAAATAACAAGATCCAGATGTTACCCCAAACTGAAGCTTATTCTCTTCGGAAACCCTCAAATTGTATCTGATACGTAATGTTTTCCGCAAATGATGACTTAATGCATAAACGGTTGTATTGTTTCTGTATGCTAAAAGGAAAGTACCCACCTGTGAAGAAAACCTGCTTTCTAATGGCATTTGAATGACAGCTGTGTAATATAAAGATGTGAGGAATGCATAAATTCATTTTAAATATCACATACCAGACTCATTTTGGACAACTTTATCTTAAAAAGCATTGAGGGAAAATATTAAAGCTAGTTAATGTACTTTTAAACTACCACTTTGGATAAAGTGAGAAGAATTAAAAAGTATGAGGGACACAGCATGGCACATAAATCATTCAACTTATTCAAATCATTAACATCCCTTTTTGATTCATAATTTGGAAATATTGAATGATGCTAAGTAGATTTCCTAAATGGAACTTCTGTTTAAATAGTTAAAGAATAACATGTTAGTTTAAACATAAAACAATTAGTGTTCTGCACTAAAAAAGATGAGATTTGCAATCATATACTACTACAGAAAATGTCAGATGAAAAGAAATTTTCTGCTACTATATTAGTAACGATGATTGGACCAGAACTTTAAAGATGCAAGAGATGCATTATGGGGTATGTAGGAAAATCAAAGGCTATGATTTTCCAATTCCTATCATTTAGGTTAAACTTTCCAAGAATTTTTTTTGGATATAGTTTTATTTATATTGATATGATAGAATTATTAATATAAATTATCTAACACAGTGCCTGAGATATTGAAAGCATTTTAATAAATTTTAATGACCATTATGACTCCATGTTTTTATTGCTACCATTTTAACGAGGATTTGACAAAACTTAACGAAGTTGAAGAAAGGATCTCGTGTAGTCTAATTCTAATTATTTTTTGTGCTTTTCCAGATTCTACTTCCTTTCCAGCTTGTCATCTTACACTCAGAATTTGGTCTAGGTAGATTCTAATAGCACAATCTCTTTTTTAACTCGACTGTTTAATTTTCAGTGTAGCTTTGTGAATATCATTAATTCAACAATATTTATTGCTCATCTAATTTCTGCCTGGAATTGTACTAAATTTAAGAATACAGAGATGAACAAGATAAGTATCTTCAATCATCTTAATTTATTGGAGAACATAGGCAAAAATAATTAACCGTTTCTATCAAACATCAAGACTGTACTGGATATTAGAGGGTTACAAAGAAGAAACATAAAGGAAGAGTAGGTAAGTCAGAAAATGCTTCTTAGAGGAAAATTTACGTGTAGTAAATTGTGAAGGTTTAGTAAGATTTAAGGGGCAGAGAAAGTTATTCAGAGAAGAAGCAAGAAAGCTTGTTTTAGAATAACAAAGCAAAGCAAAGCATGCCTTCTTTGAAAAAGTGAAATTATTATTATTTCTGAAAAAAAGGATTAATAGTGATTGAGACTGGAAAGTTAGACAATGGTTCAAAGAGAAAGAGGCTTTAATACCAAGTGTAGAGATTAATCTTTATCCTCAAGTTAATTGTAAGCCATTAAAGCATTTTAAGTATATTTCTATTAGTACTTAAGGGGGAAAATGTCTATAGTAGTAGTTGGGGAGATGAACTGAAAAGCTAATAATAACATCAGGAAAGACAGGAGACCATTGCAGTAGCCCAGTTGAGTCATTACTAAAGCCTTAACTGAATCACAATGAATAAAAAGACTAGAGGACATATTTAAGAGATAAATAACAGTATAACTTTTTTCCTATAAAATTTATACTAATTTGCAGTCACACTAACAGCGTAAAAGCATTCCTTTCTCTCTGCATCCACACCAGCATCTATCATTTTGGGACTTTTTAATAAAAGCCATTCTAACTGGGGTAAAATAACATCTCATTGTGGTTTTAATTTGAATTTCTCCATCAGAAAAAATTTTAAAAAATAATCTAGAGGCCAACATCTCTTAAGAATAAAAATGGAAATTTCTAAGTGTTAGCAAACAGAATCCAGCAGCATATTAAAATAATTGTGTATTATGATCAAACAGGAATTATTCTAAGAGTGCTAAGATGTTTCAACATTAAAAAAATTTATCAATGCAGTTCAGTATATTAAAAAAGGAAGAAAAAGCACAAATACCTTAAGAAATCAAAACATTTGATTACTTTAAAGTAATCAAATTAAAGTAAATTTATTAATTTAAAAACTTGTTTGTGAGTTAGAACAATAAAACACCTAAAAAACTAGGAGTAAAAGGAATCACAAGGGAGTTCTATTATCTAGAAATGCATTATTTAAGTCCCCACATGACATTTTAGGTAATAAAAATTTTATCTATCTATAGTCAGGTGCTCCATAACAATGTCAATCATTGTTGTGTTGTATAGGATGGTTGTCTCATAAGATTATAATGGAACAATAAAAATTATAAAAATTCCTATTACCTAGTGATGTGGTGCTCTACATAACATTGTAAAACAATGCATTACTTTTTCTATGTTTAGATATGTTTATATACACAAATACTTACCATTGTGTTACAATGGCTCACACTGTTTAATAGAGTAAGAAGCTCCATGAGTTTGTAGCCTAGGAGCAATAGGCTGCTATACCATATAGTCTAGGTGTGTAGTAAGCTAT
Organism: Avahi laniger; assembly: GCA_963575035.1. Lineage (NCBI taxonomy): Eukaryota > Metazoa > Chordata > Mammalia > Primates > Indriidae > Avahi > Avahi laniger. The sequence continues at coordinate 2,601 of CAUYSK010094614.1, read as the reverse complement.
AATATCTAGGTTTGTGTAAGTAAACTTTACAATTTTTGCACAATGAGGAAATCACCTGACACGTTTTTCAGAATGTCTCCCTGTCGTTAAGCAACACATGATATATATACATAAAGTTCTAAATTAGGATGGTTCAACTTATGATTTTTCAAATTTAAGATGGCAAAAAACTATCACAATTTCAATGTAATCCACAATATTCAATAAATTATATGAGATATTCAACACTTTATTATACAATAGGTGCTGTGGTAGATGATTTTGCCCAACTGTACACTAATGTAACTGTTCTTAAAATCTAAGTTAGGCCAGGCTAAACTATGATGTTTGGCAGATTAGGTGTATTAAATGCATTTTAGACTTGTGACTTTTTTTTTATTTAAGCATATTACAGGGGTACAAATGTTTAGATTCCATATATTGCCTTTGCCCTACCCACATCAGAGTTTCAAGAGTGTCCATCACCAAGACAGTGTGCACGCCACACATTCGATGTGAATATACCCATTCCTTCCTTACCCCTCCCGTCTGCCCAACACTCGATCAATGTAACTACTACATGTGCACATAAGTACTGATCAGTTAATACCAATTTGATGGTGAGTGCATGTGATGCTTGTTTTTCCATTCTTGTGATATTTCACTTAGTAGAATGGGCTCCATCTCTATCGAGGATAATACAAGAGGTGCTAGATCACCATTGCTTTTTGTGGCTAACTGGAACTCTATGGTGTACATATACCACATTTTATTAATCCACTCATGTACTGATGGGCACTTGGGTTGTTTCCATATCTTTGCAATTGTGAATTGTGCTGCTATAAACATTCTAATGCAGATGTCCTTTTTACAGAATGTCTTTTTTTCCTTTGGGTAGATGCCTAGTAGTGGGATTGCTCGATCAAATGGTAGTTCTACTTTTAGATCTTTGAGGTATCTCCATATTAATTTCCACAGAGGTTGTACTAGTTTACAGTCCCACTAGTAGTGTATGAGTGTTCCCATCTACCAACATTCATTCCAACATTTGTTGTTTGGGGACTTTTTGATAAAAATCATTCTGACTGGAGTTAAGTGATATCTCACTGTGGTTTTGATTTCCATTTCCCTGATGATTAGAGATGTTGAGCAATTTTTCATACATCTGTTGGCCATTACTCTGTCTACTTTTGAAAACTTTATGTTGATGTCCTTTGTCCACTTTTTAATGGAGTTATTTGATTTTTCCTTGCTGATTTTCCTGAGTTCTATATAGACTCTAGTTGTTAGCCCTTTATCAGATGTGTAGCATGTGAATACTTTCTACCATTCTGTAGGTTATCTGGTTCTTCTCATGACAGTTTCATTAGCTGTGTAAAAGCTTTTTAATTTGATCATGTCCCATTTATTTAGTTTTGTTTTAGCTGTGATTGCCTTTGAGGTGTTCTTCATAAATTCTTTGCCTAGGCCAATGTCTATAAGAGTTTTTCCAACATTTTCGTCTTGAATTCTTATAGTTTCATGCCTTAGGTTTAAGTCTCTTATATACTGTGAGTTGATTTTTGTGAGAAGTAAGAGATGCAGATCCAGTTTCAGTCTTCTACATGTGACTATCCAATTTTCCCAGCACCACTGAATAAGTATTCTTTTCCCCTGCGTATGTTTTTGTCTGCTTTGTCGGAAATGAGATGACTATATGAGGATGATTTTATACCTGGGTTCTCAGTTATGTTCCATTGGTGTATGTCTGTATTCTTGTGCCAGTAACGTGTTGTTTTGGTTACTATATTTAGCCTTGTAGTATATCTTGAAGTCTGGTATACTGATGTCTCTGAATTTATTCTGTTTGTTAAAGATTGCTTTTACTATACAGGGTCTTCTCTGGTTCCATATGAAGCATAATTTTTTCTAGGTATGCAAAAAATGATGTTTGTATTTTAATAGGGATTGCATTGAATCCATAGAACACTTTGGGTGGTATAGCCATTTTAACAATGTTGATTTTGCTGATTCATGAGCATGGTATGGTTTTCCACCTGTTTATATCCTCTACTATTTACTTCCTCAGTGTTTTGTAATTCTCCCTATAGAGGTCTTTCAAATCACTATGCACATGAACTTGAAAACATGGAGGAAATGGAGGAATTCTTAGAAACACATTGCCTCCCTAGGTTCAATCAGTAAGAAATAGAATTCCTGAACAGAACAGTATCAAGTACTGAAATTTAAGCAGCAATAAAAAACCTTCCTAAAAATATTCCCAGACCAGATGGTTTTAAAACCAAATTTTACCAGACCTACAAAAAATTGGTGCCTATCCTGCACAAATTATTACATAACATCAAGAAGAAAGGAATCCTCTCTAACATGTTTTATGAAGCCAACATCACTGTGATAGCAAAACCAGGAAAGATGCAACAAAAAGAAAAAAACTGCAGACCAATAACCTCATGAATATAGATATAAAAATTCTCAATAAAATCCTAGCAAACCGAATTCAGCTGTGTACAAAAAAATAATCCATCACAACCAGGTGGCCTTCATCCCAGAGATGCAGGGATGGTTCAACATATGGAAATCTATAAATGTAATTCACCACATAAATAGAAGTAAAAAAAAAAA